>PVJH01004308.1:0-127354 GCA_004026705.1 Nesogale talazaci
AGGAGGAGAAACCCAAAGCTTTTATAGCCTATTTTAGGCGTGGCTCTATGCAATTGGTGCAGAGGCTCTATAACGTCACCAGTAACTCTTGAGTATGCGCAGTGCTACTTGTTTATCACTTTCAGGCTAGGAGTTGGGGTGCGGCCAGGCGCCATCTTGTAATGGCTATGGGCACGTTGTTATCTTTGGCTTCCACAGACCTATATGCCTATATTTATAGGTTTAGTATTAAGGTAGCAAAGGAACATTAGGTAGGCCTCCATTCAAGCACTACCTCAATGCAAGAACACTTTGTTCTGTTAAACTGACTTTCCATGATGCTTACCTCCTTGACACGATCTCTAAAGACAAAACAGGTACATAAGCAAATGTGATGAAGAAAACTGAGGATGCCCAGAATCAAAAGATATAGCATCTTGGGTCTTGAAGACTAGAAGATAAACAAGTGGCCATGTGACTGAGAAGCAACAAAGCCCACATGAAAAAAGTCTGTGTGATCATGAAGTGTCAATAGGATCAGGTATCGGGCATCAAAGAACAAAAAAAAACTACCATTGTGAATGAGGGGGAGTGCAGTGTGGAGATCCAGAGCCCATCTGTAGGCAACTGGACATCCCCTTACAGAAGAGTCTCGAGGAGGAGATGAGTCAATCAGGGTGCAGCAGAGCAATGATGAAACGTAAAACTTGCCCCTCGCTCTTTAAAGCTTCTTCCCCCCATTCTCATAATCCCAATTCTACATTACAAATCTGGCTAGACCAGAGGAAGCACACTAGTACAGATCAGAGCTTGAAACACAGGCAATCCAGGACAGACAACCCCCTCAGAACCAATAATGAGAGAAGCAATACCAGGAGTTTAAGGGGAAGGTGGGGTAGAAAAGGGGAACAATCACAAGGATCTACATATAACCCCTTCTCAGGAGTATGGCCAACAGAAAAATGGGTGAAGAGAGACATTAGGTAATGTCTAATTTATAAATTATAAAGGTTTAGTGAGGGAGGGAGATTGGGGGAAGAAGAGCGTGCAGGAATGAGGAGCTAATACCAATGGCACAAGTGAAAAGAAAATGTTTTGAAAATGATGATGGCAAAAAATGTACAAATGTGCTTGACACATGAATAGATGGGTGGATTGTGATAAGAGCTGTATGAGCCCCCAAGAAAATAATTTTAAAAATAAAAATGAAATTTTAAGGAATAGCCTTAACCACAGGAACAAAATAGCTATACAAAGAAAACTACAGACCACTCCAACAAGAAACCAAGACACCTATACAAATGGATGAATACCCCATCATAAATAGGAAGATTTATTATTTTGAAAATCTCGAAACTATCCTAAACAATATATAACCATAACTCAATTTTGACCTAAATCTCTTTTTAAATCATGACCTAAACCATTCTTTAAAAAGGTGAAATAACTAATTAGCAATTTCATATACCAATAGAAGAGAACTAAGTTAAGCCAAGAACTCCTTAAGATGAATAAAATGAGAAGTCTCACTACTCAACCTCAAAACCTATGGGAAATTCACAGTAGTAAAATATACCTTGTACTGCTACAATAATGGATACATAGAGCAACTGAATGGAATAGAAAACTCAACAATAAAGCCACCCAATTATAGGAACCTTTGATCTTTGACAAGGGAAAAATATTAAATGGAAGAGATAAAGACTTTTCAACATATGGTGCAGGAAAAATTGGATTTCTATCTACAGAAAAATGAAACAGGACCCATTTCTTGCCCCATGTACAACAATAAACTCAAGCTGGATCAAAGACCTGAATGTAAATCCCAAAGCTATAGGATCATCAATGAGAACTTTAAGTGCCCTTGATCAGAGTATAGTCATAATATGAAATTTGATAAAAGAAGTACACATAGCAAAATATTAAATACATGACTGGGACATACTGTGGTTCCATGGTATAGTTCTTACTTTCCATGCAAAGGATATGGATTTGATTTCTACCAGTCCAGCTCATGTGTAACCTCTACTTATGTATCAATAGGGGTTTGTGTATTATCACATTCAAAGGTTTCAGGGGAGCAGATATTAAGACAAAGTAGGAAGAAAGTCCTAATGCTCTGCTTCCCAAAATCAGTGAGTGAAAGCTTTCTTGATTCCAAAGATTTTATCCATAATCCATATGGGAATGACATAGGACCAAGAAGCAACTAGTTCTTGCTTACATTGTGCTGGGCATTGCCAAGAGTCAGCACCACCTGATGGCAGTTAACAATAATTATATCTGTGCTCATCCATTGAAAGGCACAAAACTGCTGATCAGTTCAACGGCACACAAGCATCTCAGAAGCATTATGCTAAAAACAGATGCCTATGTGGTATAAGATTCTGATGAAATTCAATGGATTCTGTTTAAATGAAATTCTAGACAAGACAAAGCCTTAAGTGCTAGAAATCACACAGTGGTGGCCAATGGTGGTCTAGAGGGTTGAAAGAATGCAGAAACACACAGGTAATTTCTGGAGTAATAGAAATGTTCTACATCATGGTTGTGTTGCCTAAACCAAAAGCACGCTAAGAGTTGATTCCAACCCCTACATTTGTTAGAGCACATTGAATGCCCGTTTCAACCAGTGAGTTTTATTGTATGCAAATTACACATAAATAAAACTCCTAAAAATGGTAACACGCTACTAGTTTGTCATGCTTCTAGGACTTGAAAGTATACAGGTCTATGAAATGTGCATTCATTTTGATTGTCCTTTATGATCAAATTTCCTAATTACCAAAAACTACCAGTTACTGAAGAAAATTTCTTCCCTTTAGAAGAGCTACCATATCTTTACTTCTAGCTAATAGAGTATATGTACAGAAGAATGCATTACAGGAGGAGCCCTGGTGATGTTGGAAGGTACACATTAGGCTGAAAACCATACCATCTGCAATTCAAAACACCTGGCTACCTCCTTAGGAGAAAGATGAGCCTTTGCACTCCTAAAAAGTCAGAGTCTCTGAACTCCACATGGGGAACTTCAACCCGCTCCTGGACGGCTGTTAGCAGTCAGAATTGACTCAGTGGTATTGGGATTTCTGAGTTTCATAGTATGAAATGTAGAAGGGTTAATAAAATTCATCTGACTTTATAAGCATTAATGAAATTAAAAGAAACCTTGGTTGCACAGTCAATTAATAGTTCAGGTGCTAATCGATATGGAACAAGCACACCAATGTCCGCACTGAAGGATTTTAAATCCTATACTCCAAAGAGGAAGGAGAGATAAGTATCAGAGCCAAAATTGTGAGAAACTGGTTTGCAGAAGGGTTAGGATAACAGAGGACACCCAAGGTACCGTACATTTGTGGCAACTACATAGGAAATAAGCCTCTGGTGATATCCCTCTGTCCATAACGGAGGGATGGGAGGAAAGTTGTGGCTAAACAAAGTGCTTTGGAGAGATGACCATGGAGATCAAAGGGATAAACTTAACTTGAATGGTTAAAAAATTGACAGTTGATCCCTCCCTCTGATGCATCCTGGATCTGCTCTGCTTTACAACATTTTCTGTATTTTTTTGTGCATATTGGGGTTTATCTCAGAAGTGTTATGTCATTGGGGGTTACCCTCTTGTATTTGTGTTACATGTTTTCCTCTTTTTCAGTATATGAAATTCAGGATTGATGAACCTCTAGGGACAGCAGTAGAATGAGGGAGGGTTCCTGGGTTTGTGACCGGGCAGTGAGGGGAGGGGTGTTTGAAGGTGGTAATAGAGAGCCAATGTCCAGGGAGGAAAAGAACGTTTGGAAACGGATTGTGATAGCAATTGTATAACACTGCTTGATGTGATTGAACTATGGAAGGATGATATACATACATTAACTCCCAACTTTTTAAAAAAGAGGAAAACAATAAATGAACATTTTAACTCCCTAGGTGCTCTACTGAAGAATGATGAAGAATGATGAAGCCATTTGCTTCTGTAAAGATGCACAGTCTTGGAAGCCCTGTGGCACAGATCTATTCGGTCCTATGACTTGTTATGAATCACTTTGACAGCGACGAGTTTGCTTTTTTTCAATAAAACAATTGACTCAGGCAATAAACATTAATAGATGCTAAAGTGATTAGAGAGTTTTAAAATAAAATGATCAGGCTGTCCAATCAGAACCCCAATCAATTTTATCATGTCTCAACTTGAGACAACCAGACATTATGTGTGGCATGATGTAATGTCATAGCAAAAACCACACAGTACCACTCATAAAATGTTCTTGCCCCCAAATGTTAAATCTGAATATAATAAAGCCCTGTATATAACTTTTAAAACATAGGATGTTAGGAAAACAAATAAATAAGCCTTCTCCAATATAAATCAATTCCTAGGAAAACGAACCTAATTTCTTCAACAATTCAAGAATAGAAAAAGAAATAAGGGAATGAAGGTGTCTCTTATAAATCAAAAGGGACTTGAAAGACACCACAATCAAATGCAAAGAATGGACTTGATATGAGTCTTTATGCAAATCAATCACTTGCAATAAAGTCTCTTTTGAGATGATGGGGGAAATGTTGAAGTAGATGTGAAATTAGTTATTGCTAATGAATTTTTGTAAATTTTGCTAGGCGTAAAAAGAGTTACATGAAAAACATCCCATTTTTAAGAAATAAGTGGAAATATTTAGGATTAAAAAAGAAGAATCAAACTCAGTGCTGTGGCATTAATTCCAATCCATAGTAACCCTGCAGGTGATTCAATGGAGAAGGAAGATGGAGGAATTGATGTGTTTGACGTAGAATGTTACGTAGAATAACACGTAGAATGTGTTGGCATAGAATATTAAACACATGGTTGACTGCAAGGAACACACACATATTTACATAATTCTGTCTTGGGAGGAATACGGCCAGATTACTCCTTTGAAACGAGGCTATTCCTTAGACGTAATATAGGGTTGAGCAGGACACATGAAGGACATGCTGCTTGGTAAAGTAGCGGTTCAGCAAACAAGAGGAGGACCTTCAATGAGACGAACTGACCTGCACCAATGGATTGAAAGTACCCACCCTTGTGAAATTAAGGAGCCCTGGTGGGGCGTGAGTTAGGCATTGGGTTACTAACCACAAAGAAGGCAGTGTGAGACCACAAGTCACTCTACCAGGAAGAAAAATGTGACTCTCTGCTCTGGTCTAGGAAACCCTTTGTAGGGTCACTGTGAGTCACCATGGACTCAATGGCAGTGGAGTGAGTTACTGTGAGAATCGCACAGGCCTGGGCCACAGGACAATGTGTTTGCGATTGCTCTGAATGCGTCTTTGGAGTGTGTAGGGGAGAAAGGGCATTCATCCATGATTTTAGACTCAGGTCGATTTTCTTTGCATTCACACCACCAGTGGTTCTGATTTATGCCATCAATGTCACATCAGTTCACATAACTCAATCTTGTTGTTTTAAGTAGCAGTGCTTTCATCCACTCCTAGATTTGCTGGTCATTTCTATTTCTTTTGGGAATTATTTGTGTCGAGAGTCTTGCTATCTGTTTTATAAACATGCTTTCCTCAAGTTGCTTTATAGCTTCACAGAAATTTTCAGAGGCAATATGGTGTGATCCTTAACAGGAAAAGGCACAGGAACTACCCAGGTGTGGCAATCTCAAAATTTCAATCTATGGGGTCCCTAAAGATTCCTTGATTCTCAGGGCAGCTGTATCCCACAACTTCAGAAAGTGCCATTCTATTAAATAAAATGCGATATCCTCTGCTCAAAGTATAAACAGGGAACCCTTTAAAGAGTTCCAAGTTTTCTTCACTGCAGATCTTTACAAGAAATAACATAGACAACAAGCCTGGAAACAAGGGTCTTTTAAAATGTGGATTGGACCCTGAAAGCAGAACATAAAGAATCTGTGACAAACCATTGAAAAAATTGATTGATCAATTTTAAATGTTGCTCCTCCTCTTCAAAATGTACCTTCCTTCAACAAGGCGATAAAAGCACAACGCACATGCAACAAGATATTACTTCAGTCTGGCAAATAATGGGAGGCCACTTTAATGTTTTTAGTTTTATGAGATGTCTCCCCCCTGTCTTCTGTTTGTCTTTTGTTGCACGGATTCTTTTCTATCCTTGTCCCCAGGACTCCAATCTAAACCTTTCAGTACAAAAGAGTTTTTGTTGTTTCTCCATCCTTTGTGCCTCACATCTTTCTGACTTACGCAGTTGGGACTTGTAGTAGATACATATCTGCTGTCAACTTGAGACTATTAAGAGTGAAGGGTTGGAGGTTAGCCTGTCAATTGGGTCACAGCTTGATGGCTGCATTTGGAGGTGCTATGAGGATAATTGGTTCACTGGAGGCTAGACATACTCTCTCTGCTACACATTCCTGTTGACAAGTCACATGGAGCTACTCTGATGGAGCCAGAGCCCTGATGCTGGAGGAACCATGTGGAGACCCAGCCAGTGGTGAAATGCTTCTACCACCACTGCATCTATAATTCTTTCCACCTACTGGCCTGTGATCTTCCTGCATTCAGCATCATTACATGTGTTGTGTGTCTGAAGAAGAAGTTATAGACTGGTGTTGGACGTATGGGCTAATATCAGATGTATGGACTTGGACTGGATTGAACTGGGATGCTCTCTTAATATACAATTACTCTTTTATAAGCTTTCTCATACATACATGAGTCTTCCTGGATTTGTTTCTGTAGTCTACCTAGAATAAAACAGCAGTTAAAATTTAAGGAAAGCAAAGTGTTTGGGAGGAATTGTGATGTATTCACTTGTCTTTTAATGTGCGGTATATTTATGTGAGGTTATGTCAAGAAGGAAATGGCATTAGAAAATAGAGTGGAGAAAAGAAAGATTCAGAGAACTAGGAAGAGAAACTCATTTAGCTTCTATTTTCTGTCATATAGCATATTGACGTTATTTTATTGCATCCTCAAACATCTGACAGATAAGAATGCCATCCATATTTCACAAAGAGGAAATGACACCTCAAAGAGATTACATTGCTAAATACCACGCAGCTAGTAGATATCACTAGCAAGATTCAATACCAGTAATGAAGAGCTAAAGCCATGGGCTTGGATGGGAAATGAAAATTATGAGAATGATGAAGGTAGCGGATGTACAGATGTGCTTGACACACAATGGACTTATGTATGAATTGTGACTAGAGTTGTATGAGCCCCCTTTCAAAGGATTAAAACACAGATACAAAACCAACACTGCTTGGGTCATGGAGAAATGATAAACCCTGAGATATTAATTTTTGTGGAGTCATAAAAATAGCAATTCTTCAGAGATTTTAACAGCTCCACAACAGTATATATTGAACCCTGCCCATTTCCTTTTAAAATAATGGGGAACAAGATTATCCAGACCATCCAAAAGACAAACCTAGGCAAGATTTAAACTGAAATTGCTCATGAGAAACAGGAAGTGCTTAATGATCCCTCCTAGGAGATAGTACCCTGGAGACAGCCAGCTCAGAAATGACTTTCATTGAGCTTCAGAATCAATAACCCTTTTCATTTTATCCTTCTGTAATCTCTTCCTTACTTTGAAGATCATGAAAACTCATGAAGTACAACCTGCCCCTCTCAACCCTGCTCTCACAGGAGCCTTAGTTTGAGAACATCACCACACTCATTGATAACTCACAATCTCTTCTTCATAAAGCCTATGTCACGCAGTGTCTCCTATTCTTACCTGTATGAAAAGTTGATCCCATGCTTTGTCAGCCCCTCCAGCTATATCACTGGTTATTTAGCCTTCATATACTATATGTCATCATGATGAACTATTTGTGATTTCCACAAGATTCTAGATGTCATCTTCTCTCTAAGCTACTGCTCAAGGGAATTCCTTTCTCCTATGGAAAAGCTCTGGGATTTCTAGCTCAGGATTCAAATCTCACTTTGGTCATCACCTTTAAAAAGCCTGTTGGTTTTTCCGGGATTTTTCTGCCCTCACAGGATGTGAGCACACTTTTATAATAGTACTGCAGCAAGAAAAAATCCAATGTCCAGAAAAATTATATTAATACATAAAAATAATAATAATAAACCTGTAAATAGTTCAAGGTCTGTTTGTTGACTTGTAGGAGTGACCTCTGGTCAAGTCTGATGGGGTTCCATGCCCTGGTCCCAAAGTCTATCCTTATCACTCCCTCAAAACCTTCATACTCTGCTCCCCTCTGCTGTTCTCCTACATACCCTTAATGTTTTCCTCTGTGTAGTAGGGTTAGACCAGGTGCAATCCCAACACCATGTCTCCAATGTTGTTCTCCCATAGGGCCTTGGGTCAGCGAAGGATGTTGTGTCTCTACTGGAGCTGGTCATCTAGTCCTCTCTCTGCATTGGGTGTGATGAGTAGAGATATCATCCTCATGGCTTGGTGGGCCAGAATGTACTCTACTCTCCCTTCCTCCCCCTACATTTGCTCCTGTGTGCTCTAGTCAGATACGTCCAACTCCCTAGAACATCAGTAATATCCTCTAAAGTAAATTCTTCTGCAGGAAGGGGCAGCTGTCGACATGGTTGGAATTGGGACTCTCAGACCCCTCTGCTGACTCCCCGCTCCATACTATAATGCTGCATTCACATCCTGGAACACTGGGTTTAAGTCTGGTCTCTCTTTCCCTGTGGAGATATAAGCAATACCCTCCCCTTGGGTGGATAAGTGTCTTGTTCCTCCACTACACATTGCTATCCACCCCCCAAATATTTTTATTTCTGCTTCAGTTATTTACTATTCTGTTACAAAGAATGCCAATATTTAGTGGTTTAATTTTTTTTTTTTACCTCTCCTAACTTGAGGGGCTCAGTCATATGTTTTCTTATTCTGGGTTTTTTGTAGAGGTATTGCCAGATAGTGCCTTGGCTAGAGTCATCTGAAGTGTCAAAGTGGGAGATGGCCAGTGCGATTGAATCATGCAGCTATCTATTGGTTAGCAGTTCAGCTGGAGCTGTTCCTGGAACTTCCGTCTGTGCGTGTTCTCTGTGAACTGGACTTCTCACAGAATGATGGCTGGTTTTGAGAGTATTCTATGCGCAGTGTTTCATGAGGCTCACATGCAAGCTGCAAGTCGTCTTGTAAATGACCATTACCAACACTGGACTATCTTTTCTTTCTCAATCAATCCATTCTTCAAGCCAAAACTTAAATCCAGTCAAAATTCAAGAGGGAGATTGGCATGTGGATTCAAAGAAGAAAATTACTTTTTAATCAGAAACATTTAGAACTAACAAAAACTTTAAAGATTACATTAAAATGTGCAGCTATCTAAATTCTTGGTTTTTGTGTGTGTGTTGTTCATTTGGCTCTTTCACCTCCCAGAAACACTGCAGGCTAATGATTGCAGAAGCAATGAATCCAAGGTCAGCAGCTTAGACACCAGGCTTCCGATGACACGCTAGGATTGACAGGTAATAAGACAGGATGTTGGCTCAAGCCCAAAGAACTGTACCTTCAAAAATGAGATAGAGGAACCAGATACAGAAAAAAAAAATAGGCAAACTTTCCCAAATACCCACTTACATAGGAAGCAGGAAACACCCTTGACCAAACTTCCTTTCAATTGCATCAGGATTGTAATCTAATGGGGTTGCACTTCACCTTAACTCCCCCTACAACTGCTTGGCTGCTCACAGCAAATCCCATTATGGAATTGATTACATTGTGCTAGGTCACATCATGAGGGATTACTAGCCCTTAAATGCCAAAACACTGAAAATCCTAGCCCATGAACACAACATCTAACTAGCACTGCCCTACCCTTGCCACTATGGCATATGTACACATCTCGAATTATAATCTCTAACATAATCTCCAAATGATAATAACGTCACATTACGTCTTACATGATACACATGAACTCAAACAATTATTACATGTACAATTAAAATTGCAATAGTCACATTTTATAAATAAATAATACAAAAATATCTGATGCATATGTAAAGGGAGTAACTATTCATAATAGTTACAATCCTCATTTTTGCAACTGATCACATGGTTGCAGCTGGAATTTACTATATTCTTCTTCCTTCTACTCATTCCATATTTTATATTCTTTTTGCCCTCAGCAAGGTCCTCAGTTGGTCGTGTTTCTTTGTCTGATGGGAAGTCCCAAACCTTCATTCCCGAAGTGTCTGAGCCATTGATAGTTATGCCAAAATTAGGTGATGGTGATTTACCAATGACAGCATAAGAAATTTTCTGGACTCCAGATAAACTCTACTCTACTTCCATTAGGTTATATCAATTCAATTTCCCCATAGAAGTCAGAATCAATCACACCACTCAATACTGAAATTCCCTTCTTTGCCTTGATTCAGAGGCAGAAGAAATGCAAAGTGGCCAGCAGGCATCCTGAACTTCCAGTTCAATGGAATGAATGTTGTGTCACCAGGTGAAAGTAGTGCTTCCTTTGGAATTAAGACTGCTGGACCTGGCTGCATCGGGTCACATGGACAGGAAGCACGTGTTGCAAGCGGGCCACCAGGAGTAATAGTGAGTAATGCCATTCCCATTGCCATCCTTTTTTGACTGGATTCATAACACTTGCTCTTAAAGACACAGCACCCCTATTGAGTTGGAGTATAAACAGCCTCCTGGAGAAAAGAGCGCCTGAAGAATATTGCCCCAACACCATCTATCTAGTGGAGTGATTGTGTTTTTAGAAGCCCAGTCCGTTGTTTCATCACATCAGCAGTTTCAGGATAATTCCATTAGCCTGAACCCATCACCACACTTCATTTGCTGTGAAGCGAGTCCTCGGATCTGAGGCAATGCTGAACAGGACAGGACGGGGGCTAAACGACGCATTCTGTAGATCTATGAGCGATCATTTTGGAATATGTATTGCATGCAAGGAAGATAATTTTGCATCCAGAAAAAAATGTGTATTGTAGTAAGGAAAAGTGCTTCCCTTTACATGCTGGAAGTGATCCTGTGTAATCAACTCGTTCCCATGTTGCTAGTCAACATCTCTGCGAAAACCCCCTTGCAATTGCACCAGGGTTGGGACCTAAGTTAAAAAGGTGCAATCTTCCCTAAGCTTCTTAAAAAGGCTTGACTTCTCACAGAAGATCACATTATGAAGCGGAACATATTATGTTGTCATATCATGGGATATTACAAGGCAGCAAATGCCAAACTACAGGGGACAGCCCTGGAGACGCCGAGTGGGAATTACAGCCAGTCTGACTCTCACACCAGAACAAAACATGAAGGAAGCACGATGGAATAGCAAGGGGAGCAAATAATGAAGTACCTGAGGAATCCTGAAAGCAGACTTGGGAATTGGTGAGCAGGACATAGATTTTGCATTAAAAGAGCAAAAGAGTAGAATTGAATTAATGGATGGCCAATTAGTGAGCTTGTAGCCAAATCTCTTGATCGCAATCTGCTAAAAAAAATTATCTGAAAAAACAATCCAAAGAAAACTCAAGAATTATTTGAGACATCATTAAGAAATAATGTACATGTGATTAGAATTCCTGGACAAAAAAAATGGGCATTAGAAAGCTAAAAGAATATTGTCAGAGAATTTGGGGAGGGGGGGGGAATATCCCTAAAACATGAGATAATATACATTCAAGAAGTTAAAGGAAGCCCAAACAGGATAGATCCCAAAAGAAAAGCACCAACACTTAGCATAATCCAATTTTCCAAAATAAAGAGAAGGAAAGAATTCCATGAGTAGCCTGAGAAAAGCAAAAAATTGCCTACACAGGAAACAATGAGTGTAAACTCTGATTTTTCAATGAAAATCATGTATGCCAGAAAGTAAAGGGATAATACTTACAAAATTCTGAAAATAAAGTGAATTGCTAGCCAAGAATCATATACCCAGCAGAATTATCCTTCAAGTATTATGACAAAATTAGTACCTGTCCAGATAGAAATAGGGGGGAAAAGGTAATAATGAGATCAAACTCATAAGAAATACTAAATGAAGATATTTGGACAGAAAACCAACAATACTGGACAACAACGTGAGATCAACATGCATTATAATGCCACCCAGAAGTCAACCCATTTATAGAAATATTCAAAAGAAAATAAATCTACAAGATTGAAAATAGAAAAACAGAAAGACTATTTGTAATGAACAAAGTAAAAAAGGCAATGCAGTAGTTTCAGAACTTTGGAATAGAGAGGAGGCCAAGTAGATTTCAAGAACTTGGGTGAAAGGGAGGGCGTTATGCAATAAGAACTAGGTTGCCAAAAAATGATGGAGTGCGGGGAGAGACACGAAGAAGACAGCAAGTGTTAAAGGCAACAAAGATAAATATTGTTTTATATATATATATATATATATGTATATATATTCCACACATATATGTAATTATATAATCAGTTGTCAATTTGAGAGGATTAAAAGTAAAGGGGTCTGGTTGAGCCTATCAACCAGATCGTAGTCAGTGAGGCCTTTGTATGGACATGGTCTTGCCTTGAGAATTCTGGGGACTCTCATATTCCTCCTGGGAGGCAGGAGACTCTCTCTCTCTCTCTCTCTCTCTCTCTCTCTCTCTCTCTCTCTCTCTCTCTCTCTGGGCTCATTCCCTAGGAGACATTGCAACTGACAAGACACTTAGAAATATGCTGAGCTAGAGAAGCCATGTGGAGGACCCTGCCAGCACTGAGATGCTTACAGTGCCACTGTATCCACAAGACATCCCACCGACTGGCCTATGATCTTCCTGCACTTGCCATCATTGCATGTTTTGTGTGAGTCTGACTTGGCCTTTATAGATTGGTGTCAGACATATGGCCTAATATCAAACTTAGGGACTTGATCTGGACTGGGCTGGGATGTTGTCTCAATAGTCACTTTATCTTGTCTGTAAAGCTCTTTATTATACACATATGAGTGTCTATGAATTTTTTCTCTAATCTACCAAGACTAACACACACATATGTGTGTATTATTTTCATGGGATATTTGTTTATGTTATTTACCTTTGCTGTAACCATATTTTTAAAAGGGGCAGGCTATAAGGGTCAAAGTTATGAAAACTTCTTAGGCATAATTAAATACCATGAAGAAATGAGCCACTGAACATAAGGACTCAGGCTCATAGTCTCAGCATGTACCAAGTTAAATTGGCACAAGTTAATACACCAAAACAATGGTCTACGTATTACTTTGCTGAGTGGGTCTTGAAAGCTCACAAGGGTATATTAAGGTATAACAATTGGTTCTCCTTGAATGGAGGAAACAGGAGTTAGAAAATCAAAGGAAAACGGACACATTTAGTTCAATGGACTAATTTATCATGTGAACATCAGTCTCTGCACCTTTGAGACAAGAACTAGATGATACCTGGGTGCCACTATCAAGTGCTCTCAAGGTGATCACATTAGAAGGTCCTGGACAGGATGAGAGAAAAATGTTCAACTAAACTCAGAATCGTAAATGAGACTAGACTTACGGGATAATGACTAGTGAAACTACTAAGATTACAATCACTTGGTAATCACAAGATTACCAAGATTACAGTCACTCATCCACATGTTACGCCTGAGATATTGGAGAAGCTTGGGAAATAGTATTTACATAAGATTTTTTACTACTGATTAGTAGGAGCAGGCAAGAGTAGAGGCTGATTTAGCACTATATATGGGACAATTAATAGAACTATATTTGGCCATTGTCATCATTTAGCATCATCATGCTTGATTGGTTAATTATATGACCTCAGTTGTCTGACACATATTCAGGGGCTTTTAAAAGTAGTTATGAATTTTTAAAAGCCCCAAATGACTCATTAAATAGTACAGGCCATATTTGGGATTCATAGAGTTCAAGAAGGAGGACACCATGTCCTTGTGATAAATTGGTGGCAGGAGATGAGGCCAACAGGCATCCAAGACCCAATCTCTACACAGAACTTCTAACAGCATGATTTCCTACAGAGACCGTTATGCTAGAAACCCATTGTGATTACCAGGTGGACACATTAGGAGCACACTTGACTTCTGAAAAATAACGAAACTGGCAAAAAGAAAAACTTCTTATTTTTCAATAAGCATGCACTGATAAAAAATATTTTTAAATGAAAAAATCTAACTCTGAGACTTATTGATTCTATTAGTTTCCTCCTTTTGCTTACTACACTGCAAATTGGGAATGGGGAAATGTTTCACCCTGGACAGACACAGCTGTATGTGCTGAATATGGATTTTTTTTTTCAGTGCTTGCTTTCCATTAGGGTTTACATTTCTGAACTTAATGCCTGAGGGAACAACCTGACAGACACATTATATCATTTGTGAATTTGTTTTTCACAGCTGAGCTTAGAAGGCAGAAATGAGGTTTGGAAGCTAAGAGAATAAAAAGACTCAAAAAGCAAAAACAGTCTTACTCAGTGATTCCAGAATCTTCTGAAGAGAATTGTTCAATTCTCCCAGTCATCCTCTTCACTGTTTCCCACTGACAAGATAGCTATTTTCATAGGAAACCTTTAAAATATTGGTTCTTTCTAATAATTAGACTATAAGGAGTAAACAGTAAATTCTTTGGAAACTAAAAATAGTGTCTTTTCAAAGAACTAGAAGTGGAACTAATAGTGATCCTGAATGTCTCTTTTGTTCCAAGTATTGTAGATAATTTTGAATACACCATTTCTAAAATTTAAAATAAACATACATGGTACACGCTATTAACCCATCCAGTGACTTACCCAAGATCACAGAGGTGTTCAAGGACTGAACCAACAATCAAGCCTGTTTCCATGAGGCTCTGTCAACGGCATCATCCTCCATTATCAGAGGGAGGGGAAATAAATTAGACTTAGAGTCAGAAGAGATGGGTTTAGGCCTGAGGTCTTAATGTGTCAAATATTCAGAGCTTAGAAAAGACTATCTGTACTTCTATCAAATGAGCAGTTTTATGCCTTCCTTTCAGAATGCTCTGACGTTCAATGAACTCACATAATCCAGAAAAGAAGTATTTAGGTTACCCAAAATGATCAAAGCACAGGTGGGTGAGTGTTAGCAACACTGTCTCATGCTGCAGAGAGCCACAATCTCCCTCTTTCCACTAGAATTGCCACACAGATTCGGTGGACGTGTGATGTCACAGACATGGAGGACACTAGGAAGCAGCACGCAAATACAAGACATGAACATTTGGAGGGGCTCAGAAAAGCTCAAGCAGTTACAAAAATCTCACCACCCTCCAGTCAATTCTGACTCACAGTGACCCTTGTAAGATGAAATAGAACTTCCCCTCTGGTTTCCAAGATTCTGAATCTTCATGGAAGTTGAAAACCTCATCTTTTTCCTGGTGAGTTAGAATCACTGACCTTGTGATCAGTCATTCAATGAATAGTTCGCTATACAATCAGGGCTCCTGTACTAATGAAAACAGTTCTCATAAATTCAGTTCTTTGAAACGCTATCATTTTTCAGAGTTTCAGAAGCCCAGAGAGCATCTTCAGGACATAGTACAGTTTCAAAATGAAGACCATCTAGGATCTACTGTTCAATTTCTAAGGATCTACAAAGCATAAAATCTTAGTTTTACAGATGAAGAAAGTGAAGTGTAGATGCAAAGCTAATAAGTAGCCAATTTAGCACAATTTAGGAGCTGTACCCAGGTCCACTGATTCTGAGTCCCTGCTCTTTCTATCCTGCATTAACTGCTATTCCACATTCATTCAAATGCATAGCAATGGCATTGACAACAACATTACTGACAAGGTATCAGCAATTCAATCCCACTGAAATGGGTCTAAGGAGCCCTGGGGGCATAAAAGTTTAAGCATCGGGGTGCTAACCCCAAGGTCAGTAATTCAAAAATCACCAGAAGCTTTGTGGGAGGAAGAGGAGGCTTTCCATTCAACTAAACAGAAAAAGACACAGTGCAGAGTCCTACCCTACCCTGCAGGTGTGCTCTGAGTCAGAATGGATTATTCCACGGCAGTGAGTTGAGCTGAGAGTGGATATATCTGTGACTGTAGGCAATTAATATCTGTATTTACTAATATATTTTAATTTCAATTAAAATTATTTTAATCAATAAAAGTAATCTCCCATCTGTAAATAAGGATTACAATAATAGACATTTCTTAAGACTAGGGTTGGAATTAAGTGAGCTAGATCTGTGTCAGTAAATTCTCAACATTTGGCAGGAATGACACATCATATTTTTTGCACCATAAGAAACACCTTTCCCATGATGGCCCCCCCCCCCAGAAAGACACATCCCCCCCAAATGTGGGGAGAAAACTAGGGTGCAATTTATGGCCCAAAGTTGTGGTGCCCCAGAACAGTATAGTATACTGGTAATATTTGGTTCAGAATATTTTTTTCTTGTTTTCCTGCTCTAAAAACTGGGTGTGTCTTATGGTCAGGTGTGCCCTATGGTCCAAAATTTGTGGTAATGCAATGTGTCAATGCCACATCCCTAGTATTCATTGGCATCTCTCTTCTTTAGTACAATCCTCCAAATCTGTGAGCCCACCTGTGGCAGACTGAATGTAACTTGAATAGAACTTGGTGATCTGCCTGTCTATTTCCATTCAATCCAGAATTCGAGCCATCCACAAAATGCTGGAGAAGTCTACATTTGGAGAAGAAAGGAGGTGACATGCCCATTCTGGAAATGTGAGCATGAATTTGAGTGTCTCAATAGACACCTGGAGAATGTATGTTGCATAAGCAAAACCATCCATGTCCATAAACAGCATATTACATATTGTTTAAGGAGATAAGTGGAAAAAATGGTTTCTTTTCTTGTGTTATTAGGTCACAGAGTCTCATATGAGATGCTTTTTGTTTCTTTTCTCACCCTTACTATTTATGGGTTAATAGTCTCTCATTTATATCTGATCTCATGTCCATGCACTGTCCAGTGTTTGCTGACCTTGAAAGGCAAGACCATGCTCCTTCCCTTGAACTTCAGATCCATTCAGAATAAAGGACAAAAGTCTTGTCAGTAGCCTTATTTTTATATATTACAGTTTAGATTTGGATTATTTTAAAGCTGAATGCCAGCCAGTTACCTGTTTTGTGTACTATCCTAATAATTCACTCTGATTTCATGCTTCTATTGCACTAACCAAATATTATTAATTAAATTCTGGCTTGGGCCAAGGCCCGGTAAAGTACTAGTTGAATGCGGGACTGCGGCCCACAGGGTTGGCGGTTCAAATCCAGCAGCAGCAAGGCTAGGCCTCCTACTCCCACCAGGGGGCAGTGATGGCCCCCCACACAAAAAATCTAGCTTGACGATGCCCTTTTCAATTTAGGTATTTTTTGGGGGGTGGGCGCGCATCACTGCTCTGGTGGGAGTAGGAAGCCAGCCTTGCTCCTGGAGAGCTGCTGCTGGATGTGAACCGCCAACCCTGTGGGCCACAGTACCACACACAACCACTACGCCACCGGGGCTCAGCTCTCAATTTAGGTTTTTATTCTTTTCCTTGTGGTGTATATTCTCAGAGCTGTTCAGCACATGAGCTCCGAGGACTCTGGAGAGGAGAAGCATGTTAGAACTTTCCATGGACAATTCAAGATCTGTAGCACCACAGTCAAAGGAAGGAACCATTGCTATTTCATAGTTTCTCTGCTCTTACCTCCTTCTGTTGCCATGGCTTCCTCAGCCTTCTCTTCAAGTAGGTATGCATCAACATCCCTGCCTAGGATTTGGTATAGAAGAACTCTAATCACAGAAGCCATAGTGTCTACATTAGGTCAGTGTGTTGTTTCATAATTATGTAGAGTTCTTTGAGTCCAATGAGGAGACTGGCTTCATACCCCTACTGAGAATTCTCCACTGTGTAATCCCCAAAGAACTGTAAGGATCCTAACCCCTATACCTGCGGATATAATCCTGTTAGGAAATAGGATTTTAAAAAATCATTTTATTGGGTGGAATTAGGAATTTGTTTGTTATGCTACTTAGATCATACCCAAGTCAGGGGGATTCTAAATTGAATCACTTCTGTATTATAAAAAAAGCAGATTGGGTAAAAAGATATGCACATCCCAAAGGTAGTAAGGGGGAGACATGTTAAGTGAGGGACTTCTCCAAGGAACTACAACCAAGCAAAGAAACAACACAACAGAGACCCTGATTTGGATTTTTAGACTCCAGAACTATGGGGATATAAATTTATGTTCTGTATTTGACTTACAACCTCCTTAAGAAAGTAAGGCACCCCAAACCATCAAACCAACATTTCTCACAAAGCCATAAAGTTTTATCTTAAATTTGTTTCTTGTATGATGCTGAATATTGGATTTAAGAACAGCCACATGGCAGGGGGAATCTCATTTCCACATTCCAGACTTCCCTGGATCTCATTCATCCCTCCACAACTCAGCCCATCACACAAACGCTCAGAGTCCATCTTCTTCCTCCCATTATTTCTTGGGAACAACTAGCCAGACTGACAGAGAAGTTAGGTAGCAGAGAGATGCCAAAATCAGGTCTATTTCAAAGACTGTCACTCCACAGAGGTAACAGATGATCCCAATTGGAGATTGGTCAGCTATTTGCCCCCTCCAGCTATAAAGTAAATGTTTTCAACTGAAAATTAGTGCTTCCATTGGACTACAGTAGACTTGGAGGATTTTGCAGCTAAAGTAGGCCATGTTCAAAAGGATCTATAGTAGATGATCTCACAGTACTAATCTATATGCTAATATTTTATGTTAAAAATAAACTTTTGTCATCCCTCAGGTGAAATGCACATGACCTGTTTTTTTGTTGTCCCTATTCCCTTTCCCTTCCCAATTCTCAATATTTCATTAATGCAAAATCTTCTTAACTCTCAGGATACTATTGCCATGACTTGGTTTTCTCTATGGATAAAGTCCACAATGATAAATATCCACAAACACAATTCACTCAGGTCACCTCTGAGATATAGTCAGTGAGGCAAACCTCTGCCTAAGGTAGTTTCATTCCTCTTTCCTTGGGTGTTTTCCACTTTCACTTCAGTAGCTCCCTGAAATATTTATAATAACTAAACAGAATGTTCAGGCCTTCTGGAGCATTTGAAGGTAAGTGGTAAAGGTGACCCTTGCATAGGGAGAAGTTTTATTTATAAATATGTCTAGATAACTGAGCAGAGCATCATCAGTGCCACTGACCGAAGAAGATTCTCAAACTTACCCCCACACCCACCCTCCCAACCCCCCACTCCACTTCAGCACATGCACATTTCTTTAAATCTGAAATATCAGTAGCAAAAATAAATAAATAAATAAAGAAGCACTGGAGGACATGGAGGTTATGATAGCAAACCCTAGATCTGTCACTCAGGATCCTGAGATTTGAATTCTCTTACATTTCTGTGCTCTGACCTTCATTTGTAAAACATGAGTAATAGTAGTAGCAGTAATCGTTTCATTTCAGCCAAGGAAAATAGATAAAAATTACATTTACCTTTTTTATTTTCCACTATCTCTTTACTCAATATTTCACATTTAAGACAATAGTAAAAAATCTACTATCAAACTATTGTGGCCATTAACAACACATATCTGGCAGTAAGAAAACCAAGGTGCTAGATGAGAGTGACACTGACAGGGTCCACTTCGGGAGGCCATGATCCTGAGTGGTTCGAGAATTAAGGAATCACAGATTCCATTTTGTAATCTGATGTACTTATCCTCCATTTTCTTTTTTCCCTCTCCACTTTCATGTAATGCCAATTTTCACATACTGACCTCGTATTTGAAACCTAACCATATGAATAAGTGAGGAGTGAGTATAGACAACTATCTACACGAAAATCTGTGAACGCCAGAATCGGTGTGAAGTACAAAGCTGTCACAGAAGAAGAACTCAAATATCTTCCACTAACAGAGAGATATTAAGACCACACTCTGTCAAAGACAGAAAACTTATGAACCTAAATCTTGAAAAACAAAAGAGTCTTATCAAGTTTGGTCCTCACAGGTTTCACTGTATATGCGTGCATACACATACATATATGGCTCTTGTGGCCAGGTACCACTGATTCAGCTTTGTGTTAGCTTCAACTCATACAGAACTTTAGTATCACGATGTTATTCAGTCCTGAGTAATCTTTCCAATCATTGATTAGCTTGAGTTCATTGTTGTAGCACCTGTGTCAATAATTCCCACTGAGCATCTCCCTACCCTCTACTTTGCCAAGTGGGATGTCCTTGGTCTGAAGTATGTAAGGTAAGGCATTCTGGCTATACTTCCTCTAGGACAGATTCCTTCATTCCTCCAGCATTCCTTGTGATAGTCAATGTTTTTCATTAACACCAAAATTTGAAGGCATCAATTCTTTGGGGTCCTTCCTTTATTATTGCACAACACTTGCTTACCTATACAGTGATAAAAAGACTAGGATTGGGGTCAGACACACTTTAGTTATCAAAGTGGTGGTATTGATCTATAGTCATTAATATGGTAACACTCCATAAAATGTTGGGCATTATCATGCTTGCTAACATTTACTGAGTGATCACTGCACCCTGAGACAGTGCTGAAGACTTTACACACATAACTCACTTATACCCCATAACTAGCCAAATGAAGAAATTGTGTTGGACTCTAATTTAAAGATGAAAATCAGGGAGGTCAAAGTAGCTAGATGACTTGCTATATCTCATTCAGTAAAGAAGCTGCAGAAGTTGTACTGATCTCAGGCCAGAGTCATTTGAGTCTACTGATTGTCTCCAAAGGAAGGGCTTCATTTAGTTATTCTCAGAGACAAGTCTTTTCCTGCAGGAATCTTCTCACACAGAATTCCCTATAAGAATCCAAAATTCCCCACCATTTATTTCTTTCTTATTTTAATAAAAATTCTCAAAACAGACCAATAGATAACATGTGCATTTCAACCAAGAAATATATATATTTGGTTGTAGCTGGATCTTTGCTGTGGTTTGAATAGAACATTATTTTTTTTAATACCGATCATTGGCCAATGGCCATAAGCCCTAATATATCTTTCAGACTAAAGAAATGTCTCTGGTGTTAGTTGCCACAAAGTCATATCAACTTTGGGTATAACAGAATACAATATTTTCTGATCCTGCACCACCTTCCTGATTGTCAGTATGTCTGAGTTATTGTATCTTGTAGTTATAGTGTCTTATTGAATGAAGGTTTACTTCATTTTTTTCTGACCCTCTAGAAATCATGATGTAATTTTTTTCTTCTGTTTAGCCTTTTCTGATGACGTGTCCAAAGTTAAGTAAGAGAGCTAGCTATCCTCACTTCTAAGGAACATTCTTGCTGTACTTGTTCCTAAACAGACCTACTCTTCCTTCTGGCACTCTATGATATATTTGATATTCTTTGTCAATACTATAATTCAAAGAAATCAGTTCTTCTTGGGTCATCTTTACTCATTCTTTAGCTTTTTCATACATATGATGCAATGGAAAAGACAATGGCTTGGGTCAGGTGCATCTTAGTCATAAAATTGACATCTATGTATTTAAAATTTTATTTTTATAACATTTGTATTGACATATATTAATCATACCAATATCTTCATTCAGATACATTTCTGCTGTTTGGTCCATCGGGTGGAGTTATACAGTCACTAATGGGATAAACCACCTTCCGTCTCTCTTCCCCACCCCCATCCTCTCGCTTCCCATACTCTCAGAAAACCATCACTCCAGTCACTATCTCTGAGGTGTCATCTAGCTTAACTACCATATACTGAGTTATCTTAAATATACTAATGAACAAACAGATAGCTAACATTATTTATGAGGTATAAAGCTTGGGAACCTTAATTAGTAAGGGGAAGAAATCTTATAGGACTAGAATATAGGCATGTGGTTCCTCAGTGTTGCACTCTCCCCTAGATTTATCTTTCATTCTATGTAGCTCTTCTGAGCTACAATTGAACTCTTCTGAGGTCACTTATTTTGCTGGTGGGCCTTGGATCTCCACTACATCCACTCCCTATCAATTTCATTGTATTTTTTTTAACTTCTGATGCCTCTTCAATGACATCTCATGATCACACAGGGTGATGTGCTTCATGTGGGCTTTGTTTCTTCCCTCATAGATGGCCACCTGTTTATCTTCCAGTATTTAAGACCCCTGATGTTATATCTTTTGATAGCCAGGAACCATCAACTTTCTTTACCACATTTGCTTATACACTCAATTTGTCTTCAGTGATCATGTCAGGAAGGTAAGTATCATGTGGTGCCACATTATTGGAACAAAGCATTCTTGCATTGAGGTAAGGTTTAAGTTGAAGCTCAAAGTCCATCTGCTTTCTTATTTCATTCGTGTATAAACATATATAAACAAAACACACATTTATATATTTTTTCTTTCCTCTTTTTTTTTTTACCTCCTACCCCACTATTATGCTTACCGATGGTTCACCTCTCAGTAATTCCTCTCAGATACAATTTGATTTTTCAAACATGACCAGAAAACCTACACACTCCTCACCATCAGTTTTAGAACACTTACTGTTCCCCCTGTACCCATCACTGTTTGCTCCCTGCACAACTCAGTTCCCCCCTTGTACCACTCTATGCCCCACAAGAACCATCGGTCCAGTTACTGTCTCAGTAAGATTGCCTATCTTGCATATCTTGTATAGATAAACACCCCAAAAAAGGTGAATACAGACAGTCATAAACCCAACAAGGATCCTGACAAAATGCTGGGGGATATTTCTCTATTAAATAGAGAGGACAGGTTATAAACTACCAATGCAGTCTCCATTTCTTTCAGGGTTACATACCTGGGTCCCACTTACCTAACATCACACCCACCGTTTTAGTCTTCAGCATTCATGTCCAAAAGGCGAGCATCCTATAAATCCACATTTCTCTTCCCAGTCATGGATGGATCAGTCTAGTGCCCCCTGCCCAGTTACTTTAGAATTTCAGTGAGCCCCTTGTGAGTAATCTCCAACCAGTTCAGACCAGGTACCAGTTACTGCCCCCCACCCTCTGAGCACAAAGTCTATGATGGGAATTCTTTGAGAACTTCATGCTTCACTCCCATCACTTGTCTATTTCACTTCCCTCTTGATTTGCCCCCATGTGCTCAGATCAGACCAGATGCTCCCTTCAAACTGTATCTTCAGGACCGTCCTCTGCATCACTGTCATCTAAGGAAGAGAAGTCCCATCTCGAGCTGAGACCAGCCCTGCCGTCAGCTCTGAGAATGAGCAGTTCTGAGCAGGAACACCACCCTCAGGCAGTGGGGCATGAGGTCTACTCTCAGGGTCCCTTTCCTGTAGAGATATAAACAAAACCCTCCCCTTGGGTTGGTTAATGTCCTGACTCCCCATTTCTTCCCTCATGTCTCTTTGGGCCTTAAAGGTATACGGAGAAAGGGGAGGGGGAAGCCTTTCAGCACAGGGCCCATCTGCATCTGTTGTTGATGATGTATGAACCATTAGGTTTGGTCTGGCTCTTGCCAGAATATCTGATCCTCGGTCTAAGAATTGCATGTTGTGTGCATTTTCCCTTATGCCCATTCTGCTCTTTGAACTTACCTCAGTGGACGCATGCTGCACTTGACCTTTTGTGCTTTACTGACTTCATTCATCATAATAATCCTCCAACTCTTTCCACAAGATAAGGTGTTTCGTCATGTCACTGCTATTTTTTTAGGGAGGTATATTATTCCATTGTGGTTATACCAGAGTTTTTTTATCTATTCATCTACTGATGGAAATTTAGGCTGTTTCCAATTTTTTGTTTTTGTTTTATTGGTTTTTAGGGTTTTTTTTTTTTGCGGGGGGGGCATCACTGCCCTCAGGTGGTGGGAGTAGGAGGCCCAGCCTTTGGTCCGTGGAGCTGGAATCGAACCTCCATCCCAGTGGGCCACAGTCCCGCGTACAACCACTACGCCACCGGGGCTCAGCCCCCCGCCCCCAATTTTTTGAGAATATAAATTGCACTATGGCAAACACTAGAGAACAGGTGTCTGGTCATGGTCTGTTTCTTATTTCTTGTAGGTATATGCCCAGTAGTGGAATTGCTAAGTTATATGGTAGCACGATTTCATCAGTTTTAGGTATCACCAAATCACTTTCCACAGTGGTTATATATATATCGATGAGACATCCAGCAGTGAATTAGTATTCCTATCTCACCATAGGCCCTCTTGCATTATTTTCTTTGTTTTATTGTATTTGGCTATCATTGTGGGTAATATGGGGTATCTCATACTGGTGTTGATATGCATCCCCCTGATAATGATTATGAATATTTTCTCACATACTTTTTGGACATTCAAATGTCCATTGTGAATCTTCTGTTCAAATCTTTTGTTCATCTCCTGAGTGGGCTATTCACTTTTTTCTTCGTGTAACCTTGCAGGAGTCTGTAGGTTTTTGGAATAAACCCTTAGTCTAATATGTCATTACTAAGTATCTTTTCCCGGTATGGGCTCTCTTATTACTATCTTGATAAAGTCTTTCAATGTACACAAGTGTTTTATTTTTATCTCTAGTAGGACCCACCCATCTATTTTGTCATTCTCTGAGTGTGTATCCTTCCTTATTTCTGATAGTCCATGTATTCCCTGCACTAGGGTTCTTAGCTTTGTCTCAATTGTCTCACTGATTATCCTGATAGTTTGGGGTTTTACCTTGAGGTCTGTGATCCACCTTGAATTTGTTCTTATGCATGGAGTAAGGGTCTTGTTTCATTTTTCTGCAGGCTGGTCTCCAGTTTTTCCAACACCATTTGTTGAAAAGGGCATTGACTTCCAATTTGATAACTTGACAACCTATGTCTAAGATTAGTTGTCTCTATCTGCTATTTATATTTCTGGATTTTCTGTTCTTATCCATTGGTCCAAGTACCTATCATTTACACCAGTCCCATGCTGTTTTGTCAATTGTAGCTACATAATAAACTTTAAAGTCAGGTAGTGCAAACCCACTCACCTTGTTCTTCCTCTTGAATTCCTTGTATAGTCTAGGTTTCTTCTTTATGCATGGAGTAAGGGTCTTGTTTCATTTTTCTGCAGGCTGATCTCCAGTTTTTCCAGCACCATTTGTTGAAAGGGCATCAACTTCCAATTTAATAATTTGGGGACCTTTGTCTAAGATTAGTTGTCTCTATGCTGCTGTTCATACTTCTGGATTTTCTGTTCTTATCTATTAGTCCAAGTACCTATCATTATATCAGTACCATGCTGTTTTGTCAATTGTCGCTATATAATAAGTTTTAAAGTCAGGTAGTGCAAGCCCACTCACCTTCTTCCTCTTAAGTTCCTTGTATATTCTGGGTTTCTTCCCTTTCCACATGAAGTTGGTACTAAGTTTTCCATTTCTTTGAAAAATGATGCTAGAATTTGTAACAGGATTGCATTGAACTTATGTACTGCTTTAGGCAGGATTGACATCTTTAAAATATTGAGTCTTTCAATCCACAACATGGAATATTCTTCCATTTGTAAAGGTTCCTTTTGGACTCTTGTAATAATGTCCTCATACAGATTTTTGAATTTTAGCTTAGGTATAGCGCTATATATATCAATTGAGGCTTGACTTTTGTAAAGGATACTTCCTCCTTCATCTCTTTTTCTGTAATTCTCTCAGTGTTATGCAGCAATCCAAATGACTTCTGCCTGTTAATCTTATATATTGCCAATCAACTATATATGCTACCATTTCCGGTGACCCTATCATGGAATCTTTAGGATTCTCAATATATAAAATCACATCATAATCAAATAATAATAATTTCATTTCCCCTTTTCCCAAACATGTACCTTTGATATCCTTGCATTGCCTTATATTAATTCACAAGGACTTCCAGGACGATGTTGAATAGAAGGGAGGTCAAGAGGCATTCTTATTGGGTCCCCTTTTTCTTTTTCTTTCTTTTTTTTTTTTTTTGGTGTTATTGTTTGAAGTGAACTTGTTTGCCACAAGACTCCAAGTCCATTTCAGTTTCACTTTCCTCTTTTTTTTCTTTAAGCTTCTCCAACCACTGTTTAAGTTTGAGGGCTAAGAAAAAATGAGGGATGGATCCCCTTTTTCATGGGGAATATTTTCATCTTTTCCTTATTGATTGTAATACTGGCTTTTCATATATAGCTTTTATTATTTTGAGGCAATTTCTTCCTACTC
Source organism: Nesogale talazaci (assembly GCA_004026705.1). Taxonomy (NCBI): domain Eukaryota; kingdom Metazoa; phylum Chordata; class Mammalia; order Afrosoricida; family Tenrecidae; genus Nesogale; species Nesogale talazaci. Next base: position 26,059 of record PVJH01004308.1, read on the forward strand.
CTATCTTTTGTGTGTCTTAAATAGGGATGGGTGTAGAACTTTGCCAAGTGCTTTTTCTGCATCTATTGATATTATTATATGATTCTTGTGATGGACAGAGTTGATGACTTTTCAGATTTTAAACTTTCCCTGCATCCCTGGTATGAATCCCTCTTGTTAATGATGGACTATTTTTTTAATGTACTTTGTATTCTAGGGGTCAAGCAGCTTAGGATTTTTGCATATATCTTCATTAGAAATATCAGCCTCTAGTTCTCTATTCTTGTCTGACTTTGGTATCACTGTTACATTAGCTTCATAGAATGTGTTTGGGAGTTTACTGTAATTTTTTATGTTTCAGAAGGGCTTGTGTAGGATTGGTGTCAGCTCTTCACTGAATGGTTAGTACAATTCTCCTGTGAAGCCAACTGGGTCAGGTTTGTTTTGTTTTGTTTTGCTGGGGGTGGGGGGCATCACTGCCCTCTGGTGGTCATGGGAGCTACCCAATCTTAGAGAGCAGCTGCTGGATTTGAACCACCAAGCCCATGGGCCGCAGTCCCATACTCAACCACTGAGCCATCTGGGCTCAGCCCAGGTTTGTTTGTTTTTTGAAGTTGGTGGTTTCTTCATAATATTATCTATTTCTTCATTTGCTATGGTTCGATTCAAGTGCTTGAGGTCCATGTGAGATAATTTGAAGAGGGTTTGGTTTTTAAGGTACTTGTTCATGTCCTCCCAGTTGTTGAATTCGTCAGAGTACAATCTTTCATAATACTGTGTAATTAGCATTTTAATTTCATGTAGGTCCATTGTAATTTATCCTGTTTCATTTCCTCTTCCTGGATATTGACACCTATTCCTCCCTCTCTTTTGTTAGGTTTCTATCATTGTCAATACTGTTGATCTGTCTGAAGAATCAGCTTTTTAATTAGTTGATTTTTGTCTCCACTCAATTATTTCTATCATGATTTTTTTTTTTGGGGGGGGGAGGGCATCACTGCCCTCTGGTGGTCATGGAAGCTACCCAGTCTTGCTCCTGGAGAGCTGCTGCTGGATTTGAACTGCCAAGCCCATGGACCACAGACCTGCACTCAAGCACTATGTCACCGGGGTTCAGCCCTCCATCCTGAATTTTATAATTCCGTTTGTGGCTATTAGAAGGAATATTCTTTTGACTCTCTTACAGATTGCTAAAAGTTTTTTGATAGGGTGTCAACCTTAAATCTCTCTTCCTTCATCTGTACATTTTTTGTTATCAAGCATCCTCTGATAATTGTCTTTGCCGTATCCCATAGATTTTGGTATGTTAGAGTCTCATTCTCATTGTTTTCCAGAAACTTCCTCATTTCCTCTCTAATTTTGGCCAATATCCAGTCATTTCTAAAAGGTAAGTTATTTAGTCTCCATGTATTTGACCTTGGGTTTTGGTCCTTTCTTTTGCTGATTTCCATCTTTATGGCATAGTAGTAAGAGAAGGAAGTCTGTGTGATCTCTCCATATGTTTGAATTTACTCAATCTTGACCTGTGTCCTAGGATATGTGCGGTGTGCTCTTGAAAAAGACATGTACCTTTATGCAGTTGTATGTAGAGCTTGAATTTTCTGAGTTGACTTGTCTGATTGCAGAATTCACTTCTGTCTTTCTTGGAGAGTGGTGTGTTGAAGTTTCCTACTATGAAAGTTGGTCCTGTGATTTCTTTTGTCATCTTTTGAAGGTTTAGTTGATGAATTTTGTGGACCTTTTACTGGTCATGTATATATTTATTATGTTAATTGACTCTTGGTTCATTATCCCATAAGCATTACATAGTGCCCATATATATCCCTTGTATGTCCTATACCTTGAGATTTTGTCAGAATTGCAACTCCTGCTTTTTTTTAGATTGCCATTCACTTGATGTACTTTTCACCATCCTTTCATCCTCAACCTGGTTTTGTCTGTGAGCTTGAGATGAGTCTCTTGTAGACAACAGATTGATGAGTTTTGTTTCCTAATCCAGTCTACTAGTCTTTGCCTTTTAATAGCTGACTTCAGACCATTGATGTTTAAATTACATCCATCTGTGGATTCTTTACTGTCATTTCATGCCACTTGTGTTAGATATTTTGCTATCTCTCTCTTTAGCTGTGTGTTGTGTATGAGTGGTGAATTCATTCTTGCCTTCTTTTCCCCATTCGGTCAATGAAGTCCGAATTGGACATTTTTTTCAGTGTGATAACTTCCAGATAGTGTTAAACTATGCAGTGGTCTGCTGTTTGTCTTCTCTATATGTTGTTCTGTCCAACATAAGTTGAAAAGTGATTTTTTTTTTTTGCATGTGCTGGGTTCTTTTAAAAAATGTGTTCTCTAATTTTTTTCCTTAGCTGATCTTTTAATGGTGGGATACAGGATTCTTGGGTTACAGTAATTCTCTTTCAAGTTTTGAAAGATGCTAATCCATGCTCTCTTGATGGTTTCTGCAGGTATGAATGAACATATTCTTACCTGACTACTGTTTAAGTGTGGCAGTCATGTGCTTATGTTAATTTTATGATTGAAATGTAGGGGTGGAGTCTGGCCTGTTAATCTGGAGATAGCCATTGAGTAGCCGATGAGGCCTCAGTGTGGGCATGGCTTTCACCTGAGACTCCTGGAAAATCTCACGATATTTCCCTTGTGAAGATGAGAAGCTATCTTCCCCAGTTGTTGGGAGTTAGTTTCAGAGAGGATTAATCACAGGCAACACAGAATGGCGGCATCTGGGAGGCTGGAGTAGCCGGTGGAGAAACTACATGGCTTTGTCCTGATGGAGCCAGACCTCTGAGACTGGGGCAGCCACATGGAGGCCTCTTCCAGCGATGAGTTGCTTCTGCCACCACAGGATGCTGTTGATGGACCCTGAGCCCTGGAAGCGAGGAGCCATGGGGAGACCCCTGTCAGTGCCAGGATTCTGTAGCCACTGACCTGTGATTTCATGAGTCAGAAGGAGACTTTATGGACTGATTTCAGGCATATGGGTTAATATAGGACTTGTGACTTTGAGGTGGACTGGGCTGGGATGTTTTCTCAATGTCCTGTTCCCCTTGAATATAAACCGAATCCTTATATCCATATGCGTGGCTTTGAAATTTGTTCCTCTTGTCTATCTGGACTAACACAATAAGCTTGTGTATAAGCTGAATTTTTCAGCGTGCATTCTTATGCGGGTTTTGTGGTAAAATTAAGTGCCTCATTTCATGTTCAGGTAGGCCTATACTCAAGTATATACAGTGCCTTTATAAGTATTTTTTCTGTATTTCTGTATTTTTTCTCTAACTACTCTTATGATTTTCTCCTTTTCTTCCAATTTGAATAATTTAATTACTATATACCTTGGTGTGTTCTCCTTGGGATAATGTCTAATAAGTGTCCTCTGTGCTTCCTGGATGATTGTTGGATCTCCTTTATTATATTGGGGAAGTTTTCTTCCAGGAATTCTCTCGCTATTTTGACTGTTGGTTTTTTTTGTTATCTTGTTCTGGTAACCCAATTATTTGAATATCATTTCTTTTCATAGCATCACTCATTGTTCTCAAGTTTCCTTCAGTTTCTTGAATTATCTTGCTTGATTTCTTTTCATGCTTGTTGAATTCTGCTTGGATAGCTTCAAGGTCACTGATAGAGCTGTGTGCTTTTTCCAAACTATTGGTGATATTTTTAAAATTATTTTATTGAGAGCTTATACAACTCATCACAATAAATACATACTTCTATTGTATGCAAACCACATTTGTACATTTGTTGCCATCATCATTCTCAGAACATTTTGTTTCTACTTAAGCCCTTGGGATTAGCTCCTCATATTTACCCTCCCTTCCTATGCCCCCTCCCTCATGAACCCTTGATAATTTATAAATTATTATTATTTTGTCATATAGTATACTATCTGATGTCTCCCTTCACCCAGTTCTCTGTTGTCTGTACCCCAGGGAGGAAGTTATATGTAGATCTTTGTCAATCTCACCACTGGTCCTGAAGGGATCATCTGTCCTGAATACCACGTTTCCTGTTCTTATCTGTACCAGTGTATATCCCCTGGTATATACACTGGTGGCCCCTGGACTAGCATCCGAGATGGGTCCTGACCCTCTGCTTACACTGCCTTTCCAGCCTGAGTAGTCCATGGCTAGTGGTCCCCTGGTCAATACTGTCTTAGCCAACCATGGAGTTGGTATAGTTTGTGACACACTCAATCCCACCCACTTGGGGCATCTGCACCATCCATAGCACATATCTCTGGCCACCCCTGCCCCAAATGGAGAACCGTTCTTGCCACACACAGACCTGGCCAACTGTATTCACAGTGCTGTATACACTACAGATGCTGCACCACCTCCAGTTCCACCCTGGATCTGTAAGGTAGATTTGGGAGGAAACATTTAAGAACTACAAGAAAGTTGCATATTTCATTGAAGACTTAACTGACGTGCCTCCTCTCCCCCTTGCAACCCTTCTGTAAAGGGGTGTCACTTCACATACCAATGGACTTTGGATCCTGAATATACACTCACCCTCATTTATAATGATATAATTTTTAGTTCTTTGATGTCTGATACCTGATCTTTTGGACACCTTGTGATCATACAGGCTGGTGTGCTTCTTCCATGTGGATTTTGTTGCTTCTGAGCTAGATGGTCACTTATTTACCATCAAGCCTCAAGCCTTTAAGACCCACAGACCCTATATCTTTTGATAGCCAGGCACCATCAGCTTTCTTCACCACATTTGCTTATGCACACATTTGTCTTTAGGGATCATATCAAGAAGGTGGGAATACAATGATATGAATTTTAGTTCTTTGAAACCTGATAATTGATCCCTTTGATACCTCATGATCATACAGGCTGGTGTGCTTCTTTCATGTGGGCTTTGCTGCTTCTAAGCTAGATGGTTGCTTGTTTATTTTCCATCCTGTAAGACCCCAGACACTACATTTTTTGATAGCCAGGCACCATCAGCTTTCTTCACCACTTTTGCTTATGCAAACATTTGTCTTTAGTGATCATATTGGGAAGGTGAGCATCATGGAATGCCAATAGAACAAAGTGTTCTTGCATTAGGGAAGTGCTTGAATGGAGGTCCAATGCCCATCTGCTCTCTTAATACTAACCCTATAAGTATCTGCACATAGATCTTTATTATCATCATCATATACAAATATATTTACCTATGTACATGCCTGTATTTAGATCTCAATAAATGCCCTTTGTCTCCCCGTTATTTCCTCATTTCCTCTATTTCCCTTTACTTTCCTCTTGTCCCACTATCATGCTCAGCTTTCATTTGATATTGGTGAGGTTTTTTGTTTTTTTTTTACCATTTTCTTTGTTTCCTCTACAGTGTCACTTAACTCTTCAGTGTCACTTAACTCTTCAGTATACAGACTCTATTCTCTTTATGTTTTATCCTTTTCCTGTGCTGATTCCCTCCTCTCTGTATGACTCTAAGCAACATTCTGACAACTTCTCTCTGTGGTGGTACAAAGTCTGTTTCTTCTATGTATGTCACTAGGTCACATCCTCCTCAATCACTGAAAATTGCTTCTTCCGCTTTCTTCTATTGGTTGCTAAAGTGGGTGGTGGTATATGTGGCATTTTGGTGGAACTTGAGGTGGTGCGGTTTCTGTAGTGTATACAGCACTGTGGATAGGGTTGGCCAGGTCTGTGTGTGGCAAGAACGGTTCTCCATTTGGGGCAGGGGTGGCCAGGAATATGTGCTATGGATGGTGCAGATGCCCCAAGTGGGTGGGATTGAGTGTGTCACAAACTTTACCAACTCCATGGTTGGCTAAGACAGTATTGACCAGGGGACCACTAGCCATGGACTACTCAGGCTGGAAAGGCAGTGTAAGCGGGGGTCAGGACCCATCTCGGATGCTAGTCCAGGGGCCACCAGATCCTCAGGCCAAGAATACCGAGTCAGCCAGATCCATGGGATTCTCAGAATCTGTAATTGGTGTAGGCAGGGGTTGGAGCTTACCATGGTCTCAGTTATCAGGTGACAAAAGTGGTGTTGTGGAACCTATTCAGCCTGCTGGATGCATGGGCCTCTCAGACTCTCAGAATCTTTCCAGTCACATGGCTTGGGGGATGGGGGCAGGAAGTGTGCCCTTCATTCATGGGTTATGGGCTCTATGAGCAGCGTAGGCTGTGCAGAACAAGCTTCCTGAATTCCCCAGACTCCACTGGTGACTTCGGCAGGACTGTAGCTCATGTTGCAGCTGCAAATTGGAGGTGGCACAAGTACACACATGGTATTGGTTAGTGTTGCTGAGGTATCCAGCTATAAGTCACAGTGCCTTGGTGACACAGATGGCAGGGCAGGGTGAATCAGAGTCACATAGAAGGTCAGCCCAGATTTTGGGACAGAACCCTGGGCTGCTGTGAAGTCCAAACGTATCTCCCTGACAAGCACCCATTTATCCTCACAATCACACACAGAGCTCCCAATGTAGTTATCCTTACCTTGGCACCATCTTCCTAGAAGTTCTCATATTTAAAGGTGTGTTTTTCAGTTTATTGACTACTATTGTGTCCATGGTCATTGATTATTTATTCAAATAGATTTAAAAACAACAACCATTTTATTTCCTCTGAGATCATGTCCAGATTAATGGATTTATATTTTAATGTCCAGAGATCAAAATATTGAAAATAAATACAGTGACATGCTTCATTTACTTATCCATTCTGAAGAAAGTTACTGAGCACCAAAAGTGTGTCTGGCTTTTGGCAAGAAATAAGAATGGTTTTGCTTTTGGCAAAGTACAAACAATGAAGAAAATATCCTTCTCTCAAGATTTATGAACTGATCAAGTGTTGATGCCAACAGATAGATAAATTTTGAGTACTATCATTATCAAGGAAGCATGAGGGCATACTGTGTTAGGCATTTGGCTGCAAAGATCAGTGGTTCAAACCCACCAGCTGCTCTGTAAGAGAAGAATGACTCTATCTGATCCTGTAAAGATTTATTATATCTGAAATCCTGTAAAGAGTCCTGGGGTCATTATTGACACATTGTGAGTGCATTATCAATGTCAGTCAAAAAGGTGTAGTCATAAGACCAATGGAGAAGAAAGTATAAAGTGCAGGAATAGCATATGCAAAGGCTCAGACATGTGTGCGTGCAAAAGATATTATGAAGAGTATAAGGTACATAAACGTGGAAGACCAAAATATAAAATAAGCGTTGTAAAATAGTGTGAATCCTGAATAACTAAATGGGGTTTTGACAGTGTTAGATTTTCACTTTCTCAATTTTAAAATGCATATATGAGAACACTTCCACCAAGACCGAACATGAATCACATTTCCCCTATAATCACAACAAAATACCCTGGGAACTCTTCATAGCTTTATCTAAAGAAAAGCATTTTTAGACCATAAATTCAAAAGATTATAACCTTCGAATTTTTTTTGATTTTTAAAAAGATGTTCTTCGCAAATAGATTATTTCTTCCCAATAAGGCAAATACATTCAGCAAATGGGTGTCAGTTTCTTAAGAAGAAAAACTCCTTCCCTGAAAAAAGACCAAAAACAGCTAAACAGAATTATCTCACCCTCAGCCTATGACTAGTTTTGTGATCTGTGGTCAGCAGGAGTAGAGAGCTTAGCAGCAAATGTTGGTAAGATTTCAGATCAGGGCCGTGTAATACAATGCTATCTTCTGGGCTGTGATCTCTGAATATGGAGTTGGAAAGAAGAGAGTCTCTACTAGACGTCAGCATTAGTTCGCTGTACTGTTTTCAAGGGGCTCAGGGACTTGCTTAGCATTTAATTTTTCAGGTATTATATTCTTCTTCTCTTCTTATTGCCATCAGGTCCATTCTGACTCTTGGCGACCCTTAAAAGCAGGATGAAACCCCGCCCCCCAAAGGGTTTCTAAGACTATAACTCTTTATAGGACTAGAAAGCTCCACATTGCAATACAATATTATATACTTATTATAATTCTCTCTACCTTTTAAGACATTTTACAGGTGAAGAAGTAGTTTATATGCAATATTTCATCCAGTTCTCATGTAAAAAATGTGAACTAAAATTTCTTACATTTTTTTTCTTTTATTGTGGGGAAGCCTTGCCTTCTGAAGATCCTCATGAGCGTCCAGTAGGTCAGTCACCCACTTAGAACCCAGGAGTCTGTGGATCTGTCCCATTGCCAAATACAGCTATGAAGACTGGCTAGAATGGGGAAAAAGGCTAGAGTAAACATTTTAATTGAACAGTTCTGTGTCAGTCCGGGTAGACTAGAGGAACAAATTTCAAAGACATGCATATGGATATAAGGAATGGGTTTATATTCAAGGGGAACAGGACATTGAGAAAACATCCCAGCCCAGTCCACCTCAAAGTCACAAGTCCTATATTAACCCATATGCCCGAAATCAGTCCATAAAGTCTCCTTCTGACTCATGAAGTCACAGGTCAGTGGGTGCAGAGTCCCGGCACCGACAGGGGTCTCCCCATGTCTCCTCACTTCCAGGGTTTAGGGTCCATCAACAGCATCCCGTGATGGCAAAAGCAACTCATCGCTGGCAGAAGCCTCCACGTGTCTGCCCCAGCCTCAGAGGTCCGGCTCCATCAGGGCAAAGCCGTGTAGTCTCTCCACCGGCTACTCCAGCCTCCCAGACATCACCATTCTGTGTTGCCTGTGATTAATCATCTCTGAAACTAACTCCCAACAACCGGGGAAGACAGCTTCTCATCTTCATGAGGGAAATATCACAAGATTTCCCAAAAGTCTCAGAAGAAAGCCATGCCCACATAGAGGCCTCATCGGCTACTCAAAGGCTATCTCCAGATTAACAGGCTAGACTCCACCCCTACATTTCAATCATAAAATTAACATAAGCACACGACTGCCACAAGTTCTGAGTATATTTTTCTATCTTTCTCTCATGTGTTACTTAACCAATGATCCTAGCTGCTTAACAACAGCAGAAATTTAACCTTTAATCAGAGTTTGATTTAATATCCTAGGACTCCAGATACATCACTAGAGAAAATTGTCATACATTATTTCATTTATGAAGACTTCATTTTCTATGGTTAACATTTGGTTAAGTATTTGTTTACAAAGTTCTAGGTTCTAAAATGGAAAGAAAGAAAAGCTCAAAATGGACTGCAGAAGAGATTATGAAACTTGTTCTCAGAACGTAGCCCAGGTGAATGAAAGAAAAGATGAAATCACAGAGCTGAATAGAATACTTCAAGTGAGATGCCTCTAGAAGCATTGCAGTGGCAGCTGTGCCACCGCTGTGCATTAGAGGGCAGAGAGAAGAGGGGCTGTGCCATGTCTCGGCTCAGGGATCTGACATGAACCACCTGACTGACTGCTAGCCCCACAGTCCTCCCGCAACTGTGGGACTGAAGGGGGAGGGGGCTCCCCGTTAAGTCATTTTGTAGTGACATGATCCTGGCAGTTGGATGACAGTGCACTCCTGCCGGCTGATTAATTTAATGCATGAAGGCAGGTGATGTCCTTCTGGTGGACACAGGCCACAGTCACTAACTGACCACCACAATTCTGCCAAGACCCAGCCACAAACCAAGATGCAGACTGCAGCCCCCACTGCATGCCAGGAGCACATCCCACTGTGAGAGGCACAGAAACTGCAGCGGGGGGCGGCGTGTGCGACACAGGCAGGGTTTGGCAGATGTGAACTGAAGATGACCCTGTGTCTGTCCCCACATGGCTGCCAGCTGAGGGGGCTGTGGGGAGGATGGGAGGTCTGGCAGAGCCAAGAATCCTTTGGAAAGAATAAAGTGAACTGAAGGTGGGGGGGGGGGGAGAGAGAAGAGTATTTCAAGTGTGTTGTATGAAAAGAAAGGTTAGTACACTCCTTGACAAGAACGGAAGAGGCCCTTGGTCCTTACAGGACACATATGATGAAGACATTGCTACTTACCTACTTTGGGGCATCTAACCATAGTTTTTATACAGAAACCAAGAAAAGAGATCAAACAGAAAAGAAAACTCAGAAAATGAGAAAAGAATGTATTCTAAAAGTGGTGATCATAATAGTTCAACTACTAACAGAGAAAGAGAAGCTAATAGAGACCAGAACCCATTGTTAAAAATAAAATGAAGTAGTAAGGTCAATGAATTAATGTCATCCAGCCGGCATGAAAGCAGGGAGGATGAGAAGATCAGATCTTCAGGAGAAAAAAGAAACCAACTGAAAATCAAAGGGTCAAGAAAATGACCACATACCTGACCAAAATACATGATTTGAGCCCTGGAACAGGTGAAGACAAAAGGGGATAAGTGAGTTGTATAAACTATTTTCATTCTATCTCAATTTTTTAAGTTTTAGAGACTGGAATTACCCTTATGTAGTTTTCCATTTAAAAAATGTTTTATGTTTGTCCGTTTTTTAAAATTGTGGGCTTCAGTTAGTTGATCTGATAACCCTCAATCTGAATAATTTGAATTAACATTTTAATAAACTTGACATGAGAAAATATATTTTTAAAAATTTTCAAAGTGAATCTTGGGTAAACAAAGTAAGCTATTTGAACAAAATTTGCAATGATCGAGTGGCATAAGTGGTTGAGTGTGGGACTGGGTGGCCCACAGGCTTTGCGGTTCAAATCCAGCGGCGGCTCTCAGGCAGAGTGCTGGGTAGCTCCCACAACCACCAAAGGGCAGTGATGGTTCCTCCCCACCCCCCCCCCAAAAAAAAATTGCAATGATCTAGAGTTGAAAACCCAAATGGAAAGGCATGCCAGCAGACCTTAAATGAAAAGAACTAAAGTCAAAATTCAAGCCTCAATTTGTGATATTGAAAGAGTGTATGATGCTGGAAGCATGAAAAGAGGAAGGAAAGAATACACAGTGTAACTGTATTAAAAAGAACCAGTCGTCATTCAATCATTTTAGGAAGTAATGTGTGATCCAATATTGAAGGTACTGAAGGCAGAAGTTCAAGCTGCACTAAAAGCATTAGCTAAAAATAATGCTCCAAGAATTAAAGAAACACAAATTGAAATGTTTCAACAAGCAGATGAAATACTAGGAATACTCACTTGTGTATACCAAGAATTTGGAAAAGAGCTATTTGTTTAACTAACTGGAAAAGATCTATAAATGTACCTATTCAAAAAACTGTAGCCCAACAGAATACACAAAGTATAGAACTGTATCGTCGATATCACATGCAAGTAGAATTTTGCTGAAGATAACCCAACAATGGTCACAGCAATACATTTACAGGGAGCTTTCAGAGGATCCAACCAGATACAGACTCTTGGCTCACATAAAAAAGTACAAGAAAAATATTTATTTGTGTCTCATTAATTATGCAAAACATTCTACTGTGTAAATCATAACAAACTAGCTTTGAAAAGAATGGGAATTCCAGATCATGCTGTGCTTATGATGTACCTGCATATGGATGTGGCAGTTTTACAGCTAGAACAAAGGAATACTGCAAGGTTTAATTTCAGGAAGAGTGTACATCAGTGTTGTAACCTCTTCTCAAACTTATTCAAACTATATGCTGAGCAAATAATTAGAAAATCTGGGTTATATGAAGAAGAGTGCAGCATAATGAGTGGAAGAAAACTTAATAACAACCTGTGGTATGCATTTGACACAACCATACTACTTAAAGTGAAGAGGATTTAAACCACTTGCTGTGTTAGTCCAGGTAGACTAGAGAAACAAATTCATAGGCATACATATGGATATAAGGGTAAGGTTCATATAGAAGAGGAAGGGAACATTAGGAAAGCATCCCAACCTAGCCCAGTTCAAAGTCATAAGTCCAATATTAGCCCATATGCCTGATATCGGTCTATAAAGTCTCTTTCCAACTCAAGAAGTTCCAGGTCAGTGGGTGCAGAATCCTGGTGCTGCAAGGGGTCTCCCCATGGCTCCTTGCTTCCGGGGCTCAGGATCCATCAATAGCATTCAGTGGTGATAGAAGCAACTCAGCACTGGCGGGGGTCTCCTTGTGGCTTCTCCAGCTTCAGAGGTCTGGTTCAATCAGGGTAAAGCACATGGCTTTTCCTCCGGCTTCTCCAGCTCCTGGGATGCTGCCATCTTGTCTTGTCCATAGTTCATCATCTCGAAGACTCACTTCCAACAACTGGGGAGATGGCTTCTCATCTCCATGAGTGAAATATCCCAAGATTTTCCAGAAGTATCGGGAGAAAGTCATGCCCACATGGAGGCCTCATTGGCTACTCAATAGCTATCTCCAGATTCAGAGGCCAGACTCCACCCCTACATCTCAATAATGAAATTGACTTAGATATATGACTGCCATACTTGCTAATGAAGATCGAGGCTTGTAGCCTTCATTTTGGATTATCAGTCAATGTAAAGCAAACAAAACACTCCCCATTGGACCAAGAGGTGAAGATCTCCAGTGGAGTAATAGTTCCATGTTGGTCTGCTAAGCCACAGGTCTGCACTTTGAAATTTTCAACTGATAGAGGGAGAAAGATAAAGCCTTCAATTTCTGTGAACAGTTAAAGTCTCGGAAATTCACAAGGGTAATTTTACTGGGTCACTATGAGTCCCTATCACTCAATGATGATGAACTGGGTTATGTTTGTTTGGTTTTTCACTGATCGTTGACATCATGGTAAAGCGAGAAGAAACCAAAATTGCCAAGGATTTTTATTTTGTTTGGATCCACAGTCAATTCTTATGGAAGCAGCAGTAAAGAGATTAAATGACATGTTGCATGGGATAAGTCTGCGAAGAAATTACTTCCAGGACTAAGGTTTAACCAAACCAAGACATGGCATTTTTAATAGCCCACATCTGTGTGACAGCTGAACACTGAATAAGGAAGACTGAAGAGGAATCTCTGCATTCCATTTATGGTGCTAGCAAAGAATATTGAAAGTACCATAATCTACTGAAATAACCAACAAATCTGTCTTGGAAGAAAGTACAGCCAGAATGATGAGACCTGTCTCGTGTACTTTGGATGTATTGTCAGGAGAGACTAGTGAAGGAACAGCCAATAAAGAGGGAGGATCTTGACAAGATGAATTCACACTGTGACTTCAGCATTGGGTTCACACATAAGAATTCTTATGACGATGGCACAGGACTAGACAGTATTGCATTCTGTTATATGTGGAATGACTGACTCAGTCAGTACCAACCAACTTGACAGCACCTCACAACAATGTGCTGGATCTTTTTATAGAGATTATTTTGTTTGATCCTTAAAATAGTCTTAAGAGTAAAATACTGGCTTTTTGTTTGTTTGCTTCAAAAAAATTCTGAAATTGAATTTATAAACAAGATTCCACCTTTAAAAAAATCTAAAACTTAAAAATGATTGACCAGCTAAAACAGTTATTGTGACCAGGAATCCAATTTACTTGTTAGTTTCATGAAGACAAAACAATAAGCCAATATGCCATTTGTCTTCTCTGGTAATAAGAAACTCCCTGTGATTAACAGGGTTCTCTAGAGGAACAAAACCGGATGCTTTTGATTTGACAGATAGATGATAGATGGATGGATGGATGATAGGTAGTAGATAGATGGATGATAGATAGATAGATGCAACATAAGAAATAAACAGCTAAGCCATTCACAGAGCAGTAAAAATGAACCAGTTCAACTCAGAAAATGTTTTGAAACTAATAGTAGCATATATTGTACAGCTATGCTTGATCTAATTGAATTATGGAATGTTATCATATCTGTAAGAACTCCCAATAAAATGATTATTTAAAGTTTACTTCCTTTTATTGGATCCTTATCCTCTTTTTTTAAAAATCATTTAATTGGGGCCTCATACAGCTGTTAGCACAATCCATACAAAAGGATGCTCCTCCTTTTTGCACTCTCTCCCCATTCCCCTCTGCCCCGTAAATCCTTGATAATTTATAAATTATTATTATTTTGTCATATAGAACACTGTCCAAAGTCTTCCTTTGCCCACTTTTCTGTTTTCCATACTCCAGGGAGGAGGTTATATGTAGATCCTTATCATCGGTTCCCCCTTTCTACTCCACCTTCCCTCCACCCTCCCAGTATCACCACTCTCCCCACTGGTCCTAAAGGGATCATCTGTCCTGGATTCCTGTGTTTTGCTCATGGAGATGAGAAGCTATCTCCCAGGTTGTTAGGACTTAGTCTTAGAGACAATTAATCATGGACAAGACAAGATGGCAGCGTCCGAGAAGCTGGAGGAGCCAGCAGAGAGAACACACGGCTTTGCCCTGATGGAGCCAGACCTCTGAAGCTGGGGCGGCCACATGGAGACCTCTGCCTATGATGCGTTGCTTCTGCTGTTGATGGACCCTGAGCCCTGGAAGCGAGGAGCCATGTGGAGACCCCTGCCAGCGCCGGGATTCTGCACCCACTAACCTGTGACTTCAAGAGTTGGAAGGAGACTTTATAGATTGATTTCGGGCATATGGGTTAATATTGGACTTATAACTTTGAACTGGACTGTGCTCAATGTCCTGTTCCTCTTGTATATAAACCTTTTCCTTATATCTATATGTGTGTCTATGAAATTTGTCCCTCTAGCCTATCCAGACTAACACACTCATGGTCACACAGGCTGGTGTACTTCTTCCATGTGAGCTTTGTTGTTTCTGAGCAAGATTGTTGTTTCTTACCTTCAAGTCTTTAAGACCCCATACACTATATCTTCTGATAGCTGGGGACCATCAGCTTTCTTCATCACAACTGCTTATGCACACTTTTGTCTTCAGCGATCATATCAGGAAAGTGAGCAAGTAGTGAGATGATTTTTGTTGCTTGATGCCTGGAAACTGCTTCCATTGATACCTCGTGGTCATACAGGCTGGTGTGCTTTTTCCATGTGGGCTTTGCTGCTTCTGAGCTAAATGGCTGCATGTTTACTTTCAAGCCCTTAAGAGCCCAGCTTTTGATAGTCAGGCACCATTAGCTTTTTTCACCACTTTTTCTTGTGCACACATTTGTATTCAGTGATTGTGCTAGGAAGGTGAGCATCAAGGAATGCAGATTTAATAGAACAAGGTGTTCTTGCATTGAGGAAGTACTTGAGTGGATGCCTAATGTCCATATGTGCCTTAATACTAACCCTATAAGTCTATGCATGTAGATCTATTTCCATATATATATATATATATATGCCTGTATTTAGACCTCTGTAAATGCTCTTTGCCTCCCAGTTCTTTCTTCTATTTCCTTTTACTTTCCTCTTGTCCCATCATCATTCTCATCCTTTATTTGGGTTTCAGGAATGTCCCTCTGCTAAATTACTCTTGGTTAATCCCTATCAGGCCTTTTACATTCACCTTGCCAGTTACTTTGGATAACTTGTTGTTCCCTTGTTCTTGGGATGGTCAACACCATCTCCTTTTTCCCACAAAATGATTATTTTTTAAAAATTGCTTCTGAAAAGTACTGTGTAAGCACATGTGCGAGCTGAGTTTTCCAGCACATTTTAATGTAGGTGCCTTAGCTAATATTTGGATTGGCTTATAATCTGGTATATATGTAGTATACTTGTCCTTTTTCTTTTGGGGAGGCATCATTACTCTCTGGTGGTCACGGGAGCTACTCAGCGCTGCTCCTGGGAGCCACGACTGGATTCGAACCGCCAAGCCCACGGGCCACAGTCCTGCACTCAACTACCTACGCCACCGGGGCTCAGCCCCACTTACCATTTTTCAAGGCAGGCACTGGATAGATAGATTTGTATTCTTTTACCAATGAGAATGATAAAGAAGAAAGTGCTTCCACGAGCTTCCCAACTAGCCAGCCTGATGATCAAAACTCTCAATATACAAGGTTTGGGGTTACAACCTGTTGCCACCATGAAAGGACAACAAGCTAAATGGCCCTTGTTATTATTGCTGTTTGCTGCTGGGTTTATCCCAATTGGGGGAAACTCCAAGTGGGCAGAGCAGAACTACTGCAAAGATCTCAAGACTGTGACCTTCAGAAGTAGGTATCTCTTGAGAGAAGGTTAAAGAAAATCCTAACTCATTGTCATTGAGTCTTTTCCAACTGAATGTGACCTGATAGGTACGGTAACACTGTTTCCTTGAGTATCCAAGGCTGTAGAACTTTATGGGAGCCGAAAACGCCATCCTTCTTCCAGGGGGTGGCTCATGGAGTTACACCACTGACTTGGAAGTTAGCAGCCTAGTGTGTAACCCAGGGTTCCTGTCGCGTACCTAGTTGGTCTCAAACGGCCTGCCTGGCACCCAGGTGCTTAACCATTTGAGCTGCCCAGAATTCCTAAAGGATCTTTAACTCTCGGGATCAAATGCACAAGCTTGGCTTGGTTAATCTGCAACATTAACCAGTCAAGCAAATCTGCCCCAATGGTATTGAAATTAAGTTTATGGGTGAATGAGGAAAGTCAGTCAAGAAATCAGAATGAATGCTTATGTGCACATTTTTTATCATGCTATTTGCCAAATACTATATCAGAATTCCCCTCTTCTCTGTGAGGATTAAAATAGGTCCTCCCAGTGATGCTGGCAACTCAGGAGGGAGTCCTGGGACAGTCTGTCCTTTAAACTCTTGATCTTGGTCCCTCTGTTGGCACTTATTGCTGGGGCTGTTGCCAGGAGCCCTATGGATCTTGTGGGAAGAGAGAGAGAGAGAACAAGGGCAGGAGCTTTGACATGATTAAAAAAAACACGATTATCTAGTTGGCTAGATTTTCAGTACAGTTAAATGTAGCTCCCAGTTTTAGATGTTCTTTTTAACTGTGCTCTTAAAAATGTTAAAAATAAACTTTTTTCAAAATCCCACCATCATTTACACAAATAGCTAACTTCAGTTTGGTTATTGTTTTCCTCAACCAAAGAGCACAAAACAATTACTCAGAGGGATAATTATGGGGGTAGGAGTCACTGAGGACCTGAGCCACCACGAAGCCTTCCACCTCCAAATTCTCTCTCTGTCAGAAACAAAGCAATCTGCTCATAATTACCAAGCTCCAACAATGAGCATTACAGACCCAAAGTCAAGTTGGAGAAAAATGCTGAAAACCTCAGTAATATAAGGTAGAACTTGATTCACATTTAGGCAGCTGTTTTTTAAAGATATGTTTTAAAGTCCTGTTGGCTCAATGATTAAAACACTCAACTGTTAGATGTAGAAATCTTCCTCTGCAAAAATGTACAGCTTTAGAAACACTGTAGGGGACTTTGGATTGTGTTCTATACTGTCACTGGGTGCCAGAATAAACTCGAGGACCACTGGTTTGGGTGAATACCACACCATTCACTGACTTATGTAGAGAAGTAAGAGATACATCATTGGAAAGCTGGTAACAGGGTGCTGAAATAATTAAAAAGCACCATTGACAGACACAAGGTTGAAACTGGAGTTGCAACCCAGATACCATGTTCACATTTTGCAAATCATTGTAGTCCATTGAGCCTCAGAGTCCCCAACTGTCAAATCCCACCCATACGAAGGAGTTGTGAGGATTGAATAAGATAGCATATGGGGAGATTTTACCACGTAGATATTTATTGGATCTGAATTTGAATAATTTACGTAACTCACTTACAAATAAGAAATCTAGGCAACTGAGTCAAGATCACAATACCCCAAGGAGAAAATGTTAACACCTTAACTAGCTAAAATTTGATATCCCACTATTATAAATCATTTATTTGCTTTTTTATAAATCATTTTATTGGGGGTTCATACAACTCCTATCATGATCAATACCACATTTTCACATTTGTTGCCATCATCATTCTCCAAACATCCTCCTTCTACCTAGGCCACCAGTACCAGCTCCCCATATTTTCCCTCTCTCATGAACCCTTAACAATTTACAAATTGTCATTATTTTGTTATTGTACACTGTCTGATGTGTCTCTTCACCATTTTCCCTTTGTCCATACTTGAGTGGAGGTCCAATGCTATAGTTACCAGATGTCCCGCTTTTGGCGGAACTGTCCCGACTGAAAATTTTTCCCGCGTCCTGTGACGTTTTAAAAAACTCCCGATTTTTTGAAAGAATGCACAACAAGCTAAGGAATGATGGGAGAACAAGAAGGGAATATTAGGCCCCCCTCCCCCATCAATGGGGTTCTGCTTCACCAATGTTAAAATCTGGTCACTTTATGCAATGCTCATCTGCTGTCTTAATACTAACCGAAGGGTCCTTAAACTTTTTAAACATGGGGCCAATTCACTGTCCCTCAGATCATTGGAGGGCCGGACTATAGTTAAAAAAAAAAAAAAAACTATAAACAAATTCACTGCGGGTTCAGGATGGGTTGACTGTTAAGCAGGACAGCAGCAGCCACAAAAATACCTGGCAGGCTGGTTAAATGTCCTCAGCGGGCCTCATGTAGCCCAGGAGCCATAGTTTGAGGACCCCTGACTAACCCTATAAATGTTTCACATAAATATGTTACCCCATTGTCACTATATAAATATATTCACCAATGTACATGTCTGTATTTAGATCTTTGTAAATGACTTTTACCTCTCAGTTCTTTCCTCTATTTCCTTTTACTTTCTTCTTGTCCCAATCTCACACTCAACCTCCATTGGGGTTTCAGTAATTTTTCTCTGTTCCATTCCTCTTGATCAGCCTCTACCAGGTCTCTCACATCCACCCTGTCACTGATTCTGAATCACTTGCTGTTCTCTTATTCCTGGGTTGGTCAAGGACGGATATTCCCACTCAGAATGGCCAATGCACAGAGAGGACCACACGGTCGGCCCCACTATGAATCACAGCAGCCCTCGCTGACACATTTATTCACCTGAAGAGGAGAGCGAGAAAGACATCAGAAACATAGTACAATGGTTCTAAGACCTAGGTAAAGTGTTATAGAAATTTCAAACCATAGATTATAAGAGAGAGTTCTCTAAAAGTGCTAGAATGATTAAATTGAATTATTACAGTAAACTACACATCTAATATGCAAGCATCCACAATTTCAAAGTGGCTTTAGGATTCAAATACCAAGAACCTGTGGCCAACGCTAAAATCTAATCATGCTGGACTATTTTTGCTTTTAATAATAATAATAATAATAATAATTGCATTGGTTTATTAGTTTCAGATGACTCCTTTAACAAAATGCCATAAAGGGGTTGTCTTATAAAAACAGAAATGTATTATTATCTCTCAGTTCTGGAAGCTAAGAGTCCCACATCAGGGTGTGCACAGAACCATGCTCTCTGTGATGCACTTGGGGCACAGCCTTTCTTCTCTCTCCCGGCTTCAGGTAGCACCTGGAGTTTCCTGGCTTTGAGTGGGAATATAACTTGACTGTGCCATGACTCTTTTCCACCTGGCCTTCTCTATGTCTCTTCTATTTTACAGTACACCATTCAGATTGGATTAGGATTCACCCCACTCCAGTATAAATTTACTTAACTGCTCACTCACCCCAACCATCTCCGCCCCTGAGAGGGGAGAGGAGGGCCATGTGAGCCAGGGCCCACGGCAGCATCTTTGTGAAGAGTTGGACCTTGTGATTTTAGGTCTCTGGGGTGGGGGAGGGAATTAATGGTTTATGCTCAACTGCTAACCTAAATATTGGCATTTCAAATGCATCAAGCAACACCAGAGAAGAAAAGCCTGGCCATTTGCTACCATTAAGATAACAGCCAAGCGGGTTGAGCCCTGGTGGCATAGTGGCTGAGTGCGGGATTGCGGCCCACTGGCTTGGCGGTTCAAATCCAGCAGCAGCTCTCTAGGAGCAAGGCTGGGCCTCCCACTCCCACCAGAGGGCAGTGATGCAAAAAAAAAAAAATAACAGCCAAGAAATCCTATGGAAAACTTCTACTTTGTAACACAAGGGGTTGCCATAAATTGGAATGGGTTAGAAGGCAACAGGCCTGTATGAGCTCCCACTCTGAAATGATATTTAATCCATAAAAGTTTCAGCCTCTTCATCTGTAGAATGGGCTTGATAATGGTTCAGCATCTCACAGCTAGTAGCTTCCCCCTGGAGGAGACCATGGCAATCATGAGTACAATAAGTGTCCAGACAGTATAGCTACATCTACTTCTCACTTATTGATTATTTTATTACTTGGCATTTCCTATTTGTGACAACAGTAAAAAATAATCTACTATCTGCCCATTCAGTCTGTTGACATACATCCGACAGTAATTAATGATGCTGCAGAATGAAAGTAAGACTTGCTGTGACAGTCAGCTTGTATCAAATGGGCTGGGCCATGAATTTCAGTGGTTTGGCAGCTATGTCACAATATAATTGGCTGGTTATAAAATGGTCAATTCATAGACATGTGATGGTATTAATTGGCAATTATGTAATGATGTGGTCATTTTTCATTTTGTGATTTTTACATAACACAGGTTTTCACACAATAACCTAGTTTGGGGAGTTTTTTAAAATATATTTTATTGGGAGCTCATTCAACTCTTATCACAATCCATACATCCATTGTGTCAAGTACATCTGTACATTTGTTGTCATCATAATTCTCAAAACATTTTATTTCTACTTAAGCCCTTGGTATCAGTTCCTCATTTCCTCCCTCCCTTTCCCACCCTCGCTCCCTCACAAACCCTTTACAATTTATAAATTGTTACTATTTTTTCATGTTTTACACTATTCAATGTGCCCCTTCACCTATTTTTCTGTTGTCTGTCCCCCAGAGAAGGGGTCACATGTAGATCATTGTGAATAATTCCCCTTACTTCCCCACCTTCTCCTTCCTCTCCCGATATCTCCTCTCTCAGTATTGGTCCTGAGAGATTTATCTGTTCTGGATTCCCTGTTTTGCAAGCTCCTATCTGTACCAGTGTAGAAACTCTTGTCTAGCCAGATTTGTAAGGTATAATTGGAATCATAATGGTGGGTGGGGAGGAAGCATTAGAGAATCACAGGAAAGTTGTATATTTCATTATTGCTATACTACATCCTGACTGGCTCATTTCCTCCCCATGACCCTTCTGTAAAGAAATGGGCTTTGGGTCTCCACTCCACACTCCCCTTCATTCACAATGATGTGATTTTTTTTTGTCCTGGGTTGTTGATGCCCATTAACTGATCCCATCAACACCTCATGATCATACAGGCAAGGTGTGCTTCTTTCCATGTGGTCCTTTTTTCTTCTCAGCTAGATGGCTGCTTATTTATCTTCAAGCCATTAAGACCCATTATGCTATATCTTTTAATAGCTAGGCACTATCAACTTTCTTTACCACATTTGCTTATGTACCCATTTTGTCTTCATTGATTGTGTCAGGAAGGTGACATCACAGAATGCTAGGTTATTAGAACAAAATTTTCTTGCATTGAGGGAGAGTACCTGAGTAGAGGCCCAATGTCTGTCTGCTACCTTGGTACATAACATTTAAATATATGTATTTCCCTATCATTATATATAAATATATTTACATATGTACATGCCTATATTTAGAGCTCTATAAATGCCCTTGGCCCCCTAGGTCTTTCCTATACATCCTTTTATTTTTTTCTTGTCCCTCTATCATACTCATCCTTCATTTGGGTTTCAATAGTTCCTCTCAATGACATTGCCCCTGATCAAGCCCTACCACACCTCTTTTGGATCTTGGTGTTCCCTTGTCTTGGGGTTTGTTACACCCACTTCTTTTCCTCCTTTCCCACATCTCCCAGAAGCATCATTCCTGTTGCTTTCTCCTCCATATTGTTTATTTGGTTTGTCGATGAGTGAAGAGAGGGCAAACTCATTACATAGCAATGCCAGGGCGAAGCAGAGAATCAATGACTTCATCAATCAGCTTCTACTAGGCATCAAGCCAACACTGCCGTCATCTTACCTAATCAGCTGGGAAGTCATGACAAGGTATTTTTCACTGTATAATGGCGTTTGCATTTCATAAATAAGATCTTTTATATGAAAAGTGAAGACGGTGGCTACTAAAGCAGTGAAAGGGACATAAAATAACAGTGTCAGAAACTGCTCTCAAAATATGAACCTGCCCAGAAAAGATATAAAGGAGGCAAAATAATGTCCATTTCTAGAGTCTCTCTCCTCCCCTTGGCTCCTACCCAAATATCTATCTCCTCACAGCCTGAAGTCAGGGTTAGAGAAGGCGCACTTGAAGGACTGACTCCAATAGGATCTTTGAGCGGTTTACTTTGTTCATGTTCAGGAGAGGATTGCCTTGGGCTCTCGATTTTCTGGACTGTTTTTGTTCTCCTTTTGGACTTGAAACTCAGCTTGGAATCTCAGGAGCTCAGAAGCCCAGAGCTAGACAGAGAAGGCTGAAAGGAGGTGGGCTGAAGGGATGGAGGGAAGAGAAAAGGAAGAGAGCATTAGGGTTCCCAGACCAGGCCGCAAAGCGGCGAAGAAAGACCAGGGTTTCACTCATTCTTTGAGAGAGTGAAGTCGCTGGAAGAGTCACCTGGAAACTGGGATACAAGATGAATAAGAACAAGGCTCGATCCTTAACGTCACGAGGACATATGAAGAAACAAACATAGACACACACTCTCTCACAAAGAACCTTTAAACAACGTGATCCGGGATGATAAAAGGTAGAGTTGAGTTGAGAACAATGTCCAAGGAGATTTCATCTCCAGGATGACAAAGACAATGCTGTGGGTGAGCCTCTAAAGGAGGAAGTAGGAGCTTGATAAAAAGGATTAGGCCCGAGACTACGGGATGAGAGGAAGTCACAGCATAAGCCAAGTGTCATGGGTTTAAAAGAACACTCCTAAGAATTTAGTGAGGGGCGCATGAGAAGAGAATGGCTCTGAGATGCCGGGAGCGGGCAGGGGCCAAGTCACTGGGAGCTGAGTATACTGTGTCTGCATGTAGGACAGAATTTCTCTCCAGGAATGGGCAGCGTGCATTTGGCCAGATTGTTCCCTATGCTCTCTTTTCTCTCCAGAACATGAGAATGTGGATCGACCTGAGGAGAGGGAAGGGCGTCCAAGAATTAAAGCTCTCAGAAAGTAACATTTAACCTCATTCCCAATAAAAAGAGACTCTGTCATTTGTTCTTCTCCCTGATATTAGCTCATTTCAGTCTGTAGTCATCTTCCTTAAGTGAAAACCATGTCCTTTAACTTTTGACAAATTAATGGTGAATGCTTAAAGAAAAACAGATAAACAATGGGGTTCACCCTTTACTATTTTTCCTGAGTTTCATCTTAAGGGAGGGAAAACCCGAAACTTTCAATTTTCTGCACCCACACAGAATCCTCACTCTTAATATTAATGGGCTAATCGTGTTTTCTGGTGGCAAGGCACAGTGGTACTTAATAACTGGTAAGTAACTTCACACAGTGGGATCTTGTTTCAGATTTGGCTCTTTGAGATCCAGGATAAAAGCAAACCCCAGTCTGGAGCAAGGTCTCCTGTTACTGGGAATTAGCTAATCTTTTTGGAAAAGAAGGGGAAGAAGAAGGTGTGGGGATGCTAAGCTATAGCATGGGATTTCTCATCTTCTTTTCCGCTTCCTCCTCCATCTACTCTACCCTGTCTGCTCTGTGATCTGGAACTCCAGCTCAACCACATGGTTGAAGGAACAGCTACAAAATAAACACACACACACACACACACACACACACACACATACACACCAGTTACTTTGGCATTGACTGTGACTCCTGGTGACCCCGTGTGTGTCAGAGAACTGCGCTCCATGGGATTTTCAATGGCTGCTTTTTCTCAAGTTGATTATTAGAGTTTTCTTCCAAGATCCCTCTGGGTGGGTTCCAACAGTTGCTGTGCTGAGATGAGTGCTTCACTGCTTGTGCCACTCAGAGCTCCCAGGGCTCCTAATTACAAAATGGAATTAGTTAGGACCTATTTACATTTGTCAGTTCTGATGAGTTACTTTTCCAAATGATTTAAAACTAGTTGAGGAGTGCCTTTTCTTCCTGTAGGAAATGGGTTGGTAGTGTTGATTGTCATTGAGCCCATTTCAATTAATGCCAAAGACTGTTACTCTGTAGCCTGTGGTACAGGATAGAGACGCTCCAGAGGCTCTTCTGGGCTGTCATTTTCTTAAAAATAACCATTTGTAAGTTATTGGAAGTTGATGGAGGAGGAAAAGGGGGAAGGGAAAATATGGGAAATTGAAATTAAAAAAACAAAGAACTGGAGGAAAAAGGGGAAGAGCAGCTTATGCTGGAGGGGTTCAAGTAGATAATGTAGATGAATGTAGCAACATGTATATGAATATGCTTAATACAAATAATGTATTAAATGATGTATTAAATGTATGAAGCCCCAATAAAATCTATATTAAAAATAAATAAATCATCTTATTGGGGCCTCTCATAGCTCTAATCACAATCCATACAGATATCCATTGTGTCAAGCACGTTTGTACATATGTTGTCATCATCATTTTCAAAACATTTCTTTCTACTTAAACCCTTGGTATCAGCTCATTTTTCCCTCCCCTACCTTCCCTCCCACACGAACCCTTGATAATTTATAAATTGTTATTATTTTTTAATGTCACACTGGCTGATGTCTCCCTTCAGTCACTTTTTTTGCTGTCTGTCACCCTGGGAGGGGGTATATGTCAATCATTGGGATCAGTACCCTTTTCTCTCCTCACCTTCCCTTCCTGGTATCAATATGCTCATTATGAATTCTGAGGAGTTTATCTGTTCTGGATTGCCTGTGTTTCAAGCTCTTATCTGTACCAGAGTGCATCCTCTGATCCAGCCCAATTTGTAAAGTAGAAATGGGGTCATGACAGATAGTGAGTGAAGGGGCATGAAAGAACTACAGGAAAGTTACACATTTCAATGGTGCTGCACTGCACTTTGACTCACCTCTTCCTTGTGACCCTTCTGTGTGGGGATGTACGGTTGTCTACAGGTGGACTTTGGGTCTCCACTCTGCCCTCCCCCTCATTCATATAGATATGGTCTTTTAAAAAACATTAAATCATTCTCTTGGGGACTTATATGACTTTTATCAAAATCCACACATGCATCCATTGTGTTAAGCACTTTTGTACATTTATTGTTCTCAAAACATTTGCTTTCTACTTGAGCGCCTGGTATCTGCTCTTCATTTTCCCCTCCCTCCCCCTCCCCTGTGAACCCTTGATAAGTAATAAATTATTTTTCTTCATATCTTAAACCATCTGACGTCTCCCATAACCCACTTCTCCACTGTCCATCCCCCAGGGAGGAGGTTATATGTAGATCCTGGCAATCTGTTCTCCCTTTCCACGCTACCTTCCCTCCACCCTCTCAATATTGCCCTTCTCACCACTGGTCCTTAGGGTTCTTCATGATCCCTTCCAATTCTACCTTACAAATCCGGCTCGACTGGAGGATGTACAGTGGTACAAATAGGAACTGGAAGCACAGGGAAGCAGTATGATTTTTTGTTGTGGGTCTTTGATGCCTGATACCTGATCCCATTGATACCTCCTGATCATACAGGTTGGTGTGCTTCTCCCATGTGGACTTTATTGCTTTTCAGCTAGATGGCTGCTTGTTTATCTTCAAGCCTTTAAGATTCCAAATGCTGTATCTTTTGATATTCAGACACCATCATCTTTCTTCACCACGTTTGCTTATGCACTTATGGGGGCTCAGTGTCCGTCCACTGCCTTAAAACTTATCATATAAATTTATGTACATTGATCTACCATATTGTGATATATAGCTATATATACATACATACATAACTGTATTCAGACCTCTATAATTGTCATTTGGGGCTGTAATATGAACAGAAACAGATTGCCAGCCCTGGTGCTCTAAAATACAGTCAGGTGGAATAAATCAGTCAAACTTTAGGTGAGCAGGAGAATGTAAACCATGTGTGCCACTTTGGACCTACAAATATGTTGAAATTTTATCTTGATGCTCTCTGGTACCCGTGAATGTGACCTGGTTTGGAAATGGGGGTTAGAGGAGCTTGATGTCATACCTGAGTAGGAGAGGTCCTAATTCCATCAGAATGATGTCCTTGCAAAGGAAGAGAGATGTGGAGACAGACACAGGAAGGATGGCCACGTGAAGATGCATCCAAGTTTCTGGAAAATCTGGGACTGCCAACAGTTGAGTTCGATCAGGAAGGGTCTCCCCTAGAGCCTCGGGAGCCTTGTACATAGGGTGCCGTGAGTTGGAACCTATTCAATGGCATCTGACGACTCCCACTGGCTTTTATTGTAATTGTGACCATTTTCCAAATGAGGAAAGCAAGCCACAGAACGTGAGCAGCTTGTCCAGCTCTCGCAGCTAGCTTCGTGGTGATGTCAAGATGGAACTCTTGGCAGCTGGTTCCCAGAACTCTGGAGAGTCACCACTGCATTATAAAGTTTCTCAATAGAAATTTGCCCAGGGCCCCTCGATGAAGAAACTGACGCACATTTTTACCACAGTTTTCAAATGGATGAGTATGAATTGTGGTGTCATCGGATTTCTTACTGAAATTTACGCTTTGCATTTATAAAATGTTTAAGAGAGATATGAGAGGTAAAGCCACGTGACTTTGTACACAGGGCAGGGACTGCCCTTTCACACAGGTGTGCCTGCCTTAGCCTGTCAGGTCAACTACATCATCGTAGACTTGAGTCTTCTCGCAGGATTGTCTCTGAATCGCTAAACTCTTTATCCTGACCCTGGCTTGCTGACTTGCATGTCCAGGTATACTAAGTCACAGCATTAAAAAACCGTGTATCCCATTCTTCCAACTACTAAACAGGGTGGCTGGCAAGTGCATTATAAGGCTCAGAAGTTTAAAGAAACTTTAGTGAGGGAAGATTTTTAAAGTAACTGTGAGAAAATTCTATAATGCAGTGCTATTTCCAGAATGCTCAGCATATGATGTTGCCCTGTAGAGCTGAAACAATGGCCTGCAGTGTCCTTTGCATTTGTCCTTTCAATTAACATCGCTGAGAAAACAAAACTCAGATCCCCTTTATGTGTGCTTTCAGCTTATGAGCTACTCCTGTGCCAGCCTTGGTGAAACATAATAAAAGAAGAGAACTCTAGTTCTTTTATTAAAACCTTTTAGAACACATATTTCCCAAGGAAAGATAATCCAGAGTAGCAGCATAGGATAGATTTGATCAAATATCATAAAATTGATTCAACTCCACCCAGATTTTAGCAGATGGAAGGGTAATCTTAAGAAATGGTGTACCATGTACATGGATCCCTGTAACAACAGAAGCACATGATACAGGACTGGATCTTGACATCTCTCCAGAGAACAGAGCTGTAGCTTAGCAGATCTGGAAGAAGGCATGTGCCAGCCATGAGCAGGAGAGAGAAGATCAGACCCAGCATGCTGATACAAGAGTCCAAGTAGTGCACTGGAGCACAAGAAGGCAGGCGAGAAGGAAGGCCAGTTGTAGAGCCAGTTCAATAGTTCAGAATGAAGCACAAGGCTTTCAGGAGAAAGATGACCAGTTGACTCTGACTGGCGTGGTATGACACATAAAGGAAAGAGATGACTAGCTGAATCAATTCAAATCAGGGGTCAAAGGATAACCCCTAAAGTCTGTGAAGTGGCCCATGATTTCAAATCTCAGTTCAAACATTATTTCCCAATCTAACCAATTTTTTCCTACTAGATTCCAATCATCACTTACACTCTGAAAGGCTGGCTATCATTTTCTATAGATCACACATCACTGTTAGAAATCGCACATTGCTATGATTATCTTCTTTCTGGATTTCCTTTGTTAGATTGTAAGCTCCATGAGTGTAAGAAGTAAGTTTGTATTTGCTCGTTGACATATTTCCAGCTTCTATGTAGAGCCCAGAGTATGACAGGTACTCAACAAATGCCTGCTCAGTGAACGAACGTGATATGGTCAGAAGGTAAACAAATCACCTCACGGAGAAGAGAACATGACTGCAATGCCAGCGGGGGACCCCAGAATTCAAGTCAGCTTCTGACTGCATGCCTCCCTTCAGAAAGCATAGGCTGCCTGAATATTTCTCAGAAGGTGAGCCAGGTAAAAATTGAATCTATGGCAGCTTTTAATCATAGTCTACATGTGGTATCCATGATTGACTTTCCTTGTTCATGATTGGGAGATTTTCAAATGAGATTTCCCAGAATGGGAAAGATTGGGCCCTCAGGAGTAAACAATCACTTGGATCAGACACAAAAAGCTCAACAGCACTTGACCATTTTTGATTAGCTTACAAATTCTGACCCCAGGCTCTACCAACATGGGTTGGTTTCCTCATTCTCATCCTCATCTTTTTAGAGATTCTGGAAATTTCCTTCCTGTTGAAAGCAAGAATCCTGAGACACAGATAAGAATAGGGACTTAACCCAACTCTCCCTTCTGCACAGGCAAGATAATTCAGAATCAAATCCAGCTCAGGTAAGTAAGCAACAGGCCATGTATTCAAAATAATAGGTAAATAGTCTGAGGTCCCACAATTTAAACAAAATCTTTTTATCACAAAGGAATCCATTTTATCCATCTTTTCTATTGCATCGGTACTGTTCAAATAAGAGGGGGGAAGTGTGTCAAGAAAGAAAGATTCTGAGGATACTACAGAATCTCCAAGGATCAATATAAAAACTAGTCTGCGACTGTGTTTTATCAATATCAGGAGGAAAGGCCCAGAGAAGGCACTGGCTCTAGAGGAGCCAGAAGCCGCTGGGTCATCCCAGAGGAAAGCAGAATGATGATCCTCAGAAGCAGCTCTATAGACGGGTGATGGTGGAGACATTCACAAACGTAGCTGTAGCTGGAAACCTCCCCACTGAAAATGTAATGGTAAAATTCTTGGAAAATAATACCAGTGCCTCTGTGAATTTCATGGCTATAGAAAGTAGGATAAGAACCAGAACCTACTTTTGAGGAAATATGTTCCAGTGACATCCTGGGAAACATATAAGGAAAATACAATTGATAAAAACTCCAGGCAAATTTCAATTATTCCTGCATTAAAAAGACCAAGATACTTATATACTAAAAAATAAAAAGGCAGAAAATACTGTGAGTGAGAGCATTTGACTTGCAGGGTATGGGCACAGAGCTACGTAACTATGTGACCTTCAGTAAATTATTTCACCCTTCCATGTCACAGGTTCCCTGTTTTAAAAATGAAGATAATATCTGCCTCACAGTGTTATTCGAAGAGTAAAACTAGTATGTAGGGAGAGTTGATGTCTGGACCACAGTAAGTGTACAAAAGACAGAGAAAAGCACTTCATTGGCTACCACTTGAGTGTCCTCTTCAAATTACCCTTCCCATACCTTCCTTTTATAATCTTGGACCAAACCATGTATCCCATATGCATGCTACTGATCTTCATGTGTTTTACTGTCCTTACAGGTGTCTTAGAAGAGATCAGTCCCTGATTAGGAATATCATGCTTGGTAGTGTGTCAGCAAAAAAAATGGAAGATCTTTAAGGCGATCAATTGACACAGTGACCACAGCAAAGGGTTCCAGCATTGCAACAATTGTGAGGGTGTTACGGCCTTGGGTAGTGTTTCATTCTGTTAAATGCTAAGGGTTGGAACCAACTAGAAGGGACTTAACTAAAACAACAACATAAGTATCCTTTCCTTTGCTTCTATGGCTGGCAGCAACTTGAATACCATATTAATTGTATTTTTGTGACCATCTAGAGCAGGGGTTCTCAATCTGTGGGTCGTGACCCCTTTTGGGGCTTGAATGACCCTTTCACAGGAGCTGCCTAATACATCCTACATATAAAAGATATTTACTTTACATTTAAAACTAGCAAAATTACAGTTATGAAGTATCAACAAAAATAATTTTATGGTGGGGGGGGAGGGGGTTCACCACAACATGAGAAGCTGTATTAAACGGTCACAGCATTAGAAAGGTTGTGAACCACTGATCTGATCTAGAGGAAGCGCCAGTGAGAAAGAAAGAGTGCAATTGAGGACAAAGACCAGAAACAAGCCATATTTGATTATGTATATTTGTCTGATGTCCTGCCAGGTTCCTTTGATACTTAGAGGCAAACACATGGGATCATGAAACATAAATGTAACTGAAACAGTACCCAGATGTGCCCTGTGCTTGTTGTGTTCACTCTCACTTCTCTTTCACTCCCCACTCCACCTTCACAGCTCCAATCATCCTCCTTTGTGGTCCCAACATTTGGGCCTACCTTAACCCAGTCTCCCAGCATGACGAGCTTGATGAATTCTGGTCCCTGATTTCCATACCTCTCTTCATTCTCAGTCTAGTCCAGAGTGACTCTCCAGTGCTCCTGGCTCCGTGAAACTGAATGAGTTCCTCTGAATCACCTCTCAACGACGTCCAGCTTGGCTTCTAAGTTCTTTCATTTTCCATTCCTTCTTAAAACATTTCCTAAATCCATTGTACAATGAATTGTACAATGTACATTTCCTAAATTCATTGTACAATGAATCCATTGTACTTCTTAGTTTCTGCCCTTCCTAGCTCTTGTCTGATCTACCAAATAATCCAGTTTACTTTCCCATGTCCTGCAGACAAAAATACCAAACAATCTCTTATTGGTACTGTTTGCACACCACAGGGCACAGGGCCATCGAGAACCTGACCTAATGCAAACCACTGTGCCAACTATGCAGGTGCTAAAACCTGGGATGCTGCCATCAACAGATTTGCATAGGATTATCAGACAATGTAGACATATTAATGAGGCAAAGAAAAAATGACTGCAAAAAGTCTTACATTGACTATAATGATTGTGTCAAATACCATGTATCAGGGAATCAAAGTCCTAGAAACATTCAAAACAGAGTGACTCTGCAAGGGTTATTTTTATGATCATTTAAAAAATCATGCCAACTTCACAAGTGAAATATGATTTGCTAAGATAAAGCACATAGTGAAAATAGAATCTGCTGAGCTAATAATGATCAGTGGATGAATCCACAGAGACCGACCTGCCTGAATCTGTCTGGATGATGGGGAAGGTCAAGTACAACTGCAAGGACACTTTAGCAATCTCATTAGCAATTGATTACTGAATTTCAAGTAATCACTCACACACACACACCATTCTAAAACACCTTTTGTCAGTCATTATTTATTTTTAAAGTAAAATGTCTCAAATTCCAGAACTCTCACAAACAGAGCTGGATGGCAACATCTTGATAGTGGTGCTTTCTATGATGCAAACAAATGAGGGTCATTGATGAACAAGAAGAATCCATATCATTCAAGTAAGCAAGTAAGTAAATCCAGACAGTAGGGCAATTTTGTGTAGCAGAGAGGCATAGGAGAAGAATATTCATGCAGTACCTGGCAGCCATTGTGGAGCATTTCAAAAGGCAATGTCTAATCAGAATTTCAATTACCTTAACTGGGCTCCCAGCTTGAATAGTGCATAATTTCTCCTTTTATGTCCTAACTAAAAGTTTTCTTCCAAATCTCTAACTCTGGTATCTATCTAATTTTTCTAGTTAGAGTCTTTCATGCTAGATAATACCAATTCTGTTCTCAGTTTGTATTATACAGGAAATAGTAGAGATGCTTTATAGTTTTGTTTTTCCTGATACTAGTCATAGTCCTTTTGTGATCAGAGTACAGATAGACAATGCTACATTCTTGTCTTTGCTGAAAGGAATTAAGTGATCTACTGGATTTTAATGCACCAGGGCCAAACATTGTGGGAGGAAACATTCCAATTTGAAGGGTGATCTTTGGACTTGTATAGAGGTATCTTGGGTTTTTCAAAGCTAAAAGGTATTGTCTAAGGAAAATTATGTTTTATTGTATCTTTGTTCTTTGGGTTTTTTTAAATAAGTCTTGAGATCATGGGGCACCAAGTAAAATTGTACAGAGAAGGACAACACACAGAACAATTCAAAGATTCAAAGAAGAGCTCTGACCAAAAGTGCACTAAATGCCCTGGGTCAAACTCACCTATAAATCTCCCTGCCCTTTATGATAGCCCAGAGGCACCTTGAAAACAACCCTGGCACTCCATGGAACAGAATCTGAAAGCCACAGCAAGCATACTCCTTAGAAAGAAAGTTGGTCAGGCTTGCTCCCAAATCCTGGAAAGATTACCAGGAGGGACAAAGTCCCTGGAGAAAGAACTTGGTAGAAGGCCAGGAAAAGAAGAGAAGATCTTCAGCAAGATGGACTAACACAGTCACTGCAATGATGGACCCAGCCGTAGCAATCACTGTGAGGGTGGCCCAGAGCCAGACGGCACTTCCTTCTATTGTTCACAGGGTTTCCACAGGTTGAAACAAACTTGAGCACACCTAACAACAGTTATTCCGGGCTAGGATCTTTGAATAGAGACCCAAACGAAGTGAAGGAACAGGCAGTGTGACTATCTAGGGGAAGAACATTGCTCTCAGAGGGGACATTGGTGCCAAGTCCCTGAAGTAGGGCATGGCCATCATTCCCAGGGAACTGCAATTTTTCAGTGGGTCAAAGTGAGCCAAGGGGATGCATGCTTGGCCATTAGGTGAGAAAGTTATTACGAATTGAATCACGTATTCCCCAAATGTGTTGCTGTCCTAACACTAAACCCTAAGTAAGGCCCTGTGTGGAAATAAGAGATTGACTATACCATGTTCATAAGACCATGCAATAATTGAAAAAAATAAAGATAAAAAAATCCGTAATGCTAGACAACTGAACTTTTCAATATTATCTCAATTTTTAATTTTATAAGTGAAAAAAAACAATACCAACCCAAAATGACAAAGTAAGTTGGAATAGATGCACAGAATTCCAGTGTTTCAAGGATCCTTTATATATCTGATAGAGAAGAAATATTGTGAGTAATCATATGTTGTAAGTAGAAGTGCGAATATTACAGTTTCGAGAAATACACTTTTTAAAAAGTGAAACTGTACAAAATTAGTAGAGGTAAAGAGGTCATCAAGTATTTTAATGTATATCCATGAAAGACCAAGAACTGTACGAATGAATAAGCCCATTGTGAATTGAATGTGTTCCAAGGCACCTCATCAGAAAGACGGGCATGCCCACAAGCTCTGCATTTTCAGGTAGTTGGATTTCCAGGATGTGAGGTAAGCAGGTCTCCAGCTTGAAGAAGCGGTGAACATGCTCAGTATCTTACTCTAGTCACAGGTGCCACCCTATCTTGTCCTTCACTCGTGAGTTCATGAAGACGTCCCATAGGGCTACATTTTGAATTTGATTAACAGGTTTCTAAGCATCTCAAGGGTATAAATAGCCATAAATATACTGACAAAGATCACAGCAACGTGTAAAAATGAGTCTGAAGGACAGCAAACTATCAAAAAAAACTCAATGGGAAGAATGGAAAATATTATAGTTTCCATGAACTACCAGAACATAAAAAATTTTTAAACTATTTGCTAAAGATCTGCATGTACTGCTCAGAGTCTTTGAAGGAACAGAACTCTGGATTGATTGCATAAGTTCTTAGGGAAAAGTTTTATATATATGGACCTCTTGGAAAGGCCCCAGGGTATAAGAACATTTGTGCCCTATGTGGCATGAATGCTCAGGTAAAATACTCCTTTGTGAAGAACATTATAGTAATTAGATGGGATGACTATAAATGTCAGTCAGTGCCCACTCTGGAGTTTGTTCAATAATCTTATAAACAAGAGAGCTGTGTTGCCTGGTCTAGAAAACAATGTTGCTACAAAGACTTCTGATGCAATTTAATTGAGCTGCTACCATAGATGGGTGTCCAATTTATCAATCATTTTGACCAACTCTAAGTATTAATAGGGGATCATACAGCAGGGACTGAACCAATTAGGTGGTATTAAGTTGATTACATGAAATTCCATTTCATATTGAAGTGGAAGTACTTTAGCCTCACTAGAATAAGTATTCATTTAGAGTTGCTTTTCTAACCTGACACTCTTTAGCTATCACCAGTGTAGACCTACTGCAAGTCAATAGAAAACCGCAATGGTCATATATACACACACAGTAGTACAAAAGAATAAAGGTATAGTCAAACCAACCAGGTAAAGCCCCCATCCAAATGTGCTTCTGGCTGAAGATAAAAGGAAATAGGATGGAGAGCAGGGATAGGAAGGAGGGGAATGAGGAGCTGATACCAAGGGCTTAAGTAGAAAGCAAATGTTTTGAGAATGATGAGGTCAACAAATGTATAAGTGTGTTTGACATACAATGGATGGATGGATGATGAATTGTGATAGGAATTCTCTGAGCCCCCAATAAAGTGATTTTTCAAAAGAAAGAAAATGGAATGTAAGAATAGAAATCACAAATAAACTATCTCCTATTTCCTTTTTCTCCTGAAAATCATCAATGCACTAGCAAGATAGTTTTGTATTGGTGTAGCCTTGCCAGCCAAAATAATTTATCTAGGTTTTACTATTAGAAGTTTGAATTCTAAAAACGCAGGGGGTCTTATTAAAAATGACATTTTACTAAAGAGTATGCTTATTTAAACTACATGGGCTGTACTTCCCTGGGGGTGGAGAGAAAGAAGATGTCATTCTTCTCAATCCGTGAGATTTTACAGTTGAAGCTGGTTCTCTTGTAGACAATTGGAGTGATTAGCAGTAAACAGATTGCATTGAAATCAGTTCTTTGTGCAGAGCTCGATGGGTGAATGTGTCCTGAGTGCTCTCAAAACCATTAACATACCCTTTCAGCCATTATAAATGTCTGTGTTCCATTCATTGCCTAGCATTTATTTATTTATTATTTATTTATTTATTTTTTTAGGCATCACTGCCCTGGTGGTGGGAGTAGGAGGCCCAGCCTTTGCTCCTGGGAGCCGGAATTGAACCTCCATCCCAGTGGGCCGCAGTCCCCAGCACAACCACTACGCCACTGGGGTTCAGCCCACCTAGCATTTATTTTTTAAGAGTTTTATTGACATATACATCACATGACATACAATTTAGTCACGTCTATAAGGATACAGCAATGGCACATTAAAAGAGATATTCAATATGGAAAAAAGCCCTATTAAGAAAATACACAAGAGGGCTGAGCCCTGGTGGCACAAGTGATTGAGTGTGGGACTGCGGCCCATGGACTTGGCGGTTCAAATCCAGCAGTGGCTCTCAGGAGCAGCACTGGGTAACTCCCACGACCACCAGAGGGCAGTGGTGCCCCACCCCAAAAAAGAAAATACACAAGAATAAATTTTTTAAAACTACTGCTATAAAAAAAAAAACCTTAGAAATTTTCACTAAATAAAAATGTCTCTCTATATATCCTCTATATAAGTTTTTTCATTTCTCCAACCCTTCCCCCAAAGAATTCTGGCTCTTCCCTTGGCCCTCACAACAAATCGGCAGTTTTGGTACCCATAGGGGACTCAAGTCATGTTCATTTTCTTTAATTTAGGGCAGTAAAAAGAATTCTGAAGGAGCATGATTGGGGTGTTTTATTTTTTGAAGGGGCAGGGAGAATCACTGCCCTCTGGTGGGAATGGGAGGCCCAGCCTTGCTCCTGAAGAGCTGCTGCTGGATTCCAACCACCAACCCTGTGGACCGCAGTCTTGCACACAACCACTATATCACCGGGGTTCAGCCACTTGATCAGGATTATAGAGTGAATGGGAAAGGTTTATCAACGAAATTTTTGTAGGACAGTCCTTGCTAACCGCAAAAGAACAGCAGGTGCATTGTCATGATGGGAAACAATTCCTTGGTACAAATTTCCTGGACTTTTTCTGATCTATGCTGTTTTGATTTTATGGAGACCTCTTCCAAAAACCCTCCATGATCATACTATAACCTTGGGAAAAAATCTATCAATCAATTTGAATTATCTCTTTGGAATTCCCCCAAATAAACACCTATGACCTTCTGTGTTGACCTGTCTACCTTTAATTTAACTGACCAACCAGAATCCCTCAGAAACCATTATTTTAATTGAACTTTTTGAGAATACCCTAATGAGACTAAGACAAATGTATTACTGGGAGAATTTGTCTTTAGTCATCTCCTGATCACAACAGAGATATGTTTTGTTTGGAACATATGTTTAGGTATGTTTTGTATGGAATAAAGCTGCACATGTATGAACTGGAATGCTAATTGCAGTAAAATAATTTTTATTGACTTTTGTATACATAGTGTCCCACAAGGCAGATTATTATTTTAAGGAATTGAACATGGATGTGCACTGTTCGGTATCTAATTTGAAACTCTATCATGTTACCAAATAAACAGTGAGGACTCTTTCAGTATTTTTTTCATTTGACATTTCTGTCTGTTAAACTCAAAATAGCTTTCATACAAACACAGATAACATCACAAGTTAATGAGCAGAGTAGTCAGGGGAAGAATGACTCACAGGTGTCTTAAATAGTGATGTGCCTGCTGGGGTGTGCCTTCTGACTCCAATAACTATGGATGGGCTTTGTAAGAGAAGTATTTATCGAATTCTATATTCAACCAGCTTTTATAACAGTGATAACTGGGGACTATTTTTTATTAGAATCAAACAAAAGTCACTGACATTTTCAATTAATTATAAGTGGAAAATAGAATTATATATATAAATAGTTAAACAATAGGAGAAAACTAAAAATCAACCATCTATTATTGCAGGCATAAAATTCAAGAAGGAAAATTTACCAACTTTAATCTCTGTACTAAAGGAAAATATCTGTTTTCATAGCAGGGACAATATATTAAGTGATGGCAGGTTCTACCCATAATTCTATTTCCAAACAATGTGAAGCCTTTATTATTTAACGGATAGAGGTCATTTAAAAGATCTAAATTTTGTTCGGTTAAAAATCCAATGGACTTTTGACCAATAAGTAGTTTACATTGTTCTATCTAATAGAATCTCTTGGTCCTCATATCCAATAATCATTGAACTTTTAATATTTAGCTGGCTTTCTTTTTATTATGTCAATATACTATGATGTTTCTACATGACTTGGGATCTGCATAGTCAATTCGTCCAAATCACTTCTTTTGTTTATCTGTCTCGGGGACCTTGTCTTTCCCCTTCACTTTAGGTAGCCCCTTCATCAGTCACATTCTGGGACTTGTTATAACATAGCTATTTAAGACTTGAGATCTTTAGCTTAGACAACATGACTCTTCAAACACAATCTCCTATCCCTCTCTCTTTATCTTATTGAGCAGCTTCTCGTCTCTCCTTTGACTTCATGAGTCCTCCAACCTCTTTCTCTCTTTTAAAGACCACGATTGTCTTTGTATCCTTTCTTATTCACTATGACTCTAGATCCCAAGACTTGAATCATTATTTGACAAAATTCTCATTATTTTGCTGCACTCTCCTTTCAGTGTCCCCCCGAATCTGTGTGCTATGTTGCTTATGTTACATGTTAAGCAGCCTATATTGAATCATCTGTCTCACCTACAACCCTCCTCACTCTTCCTTCCAGAAAATCTGCTTTCCTTTTAACGAAAAGCCATTAAGCGGAAATTACTTCAACTTCCTACCATCCTACCTATAACCAAAGTTGTCTCCATTAATGCCCTTTTCCCTTGCCTCATTGACTTTTCATGCAAGCATTGTGCTCCTCTTCTTGTATGAGTCTCTTACCTGTAGTTACATCCAACTTAGATTTATTTTATTAAAGAACATAATTAAAACATATATACAACATTTCCCATGAAAACATCCACAATCAACATGGCACCTTCTTTCTTAAAAATTTCATATTTCGGGGCCAATTTCTCCAGAAAACCATTAACAGCAGCAAAATTTTGAGTACCTCCTATACACAACATGCTTTACATAAATTAGCACCGACCAACTGTGGTGGCAATTATTATTTCCATTCTAAAAACTAAGAAATTGAATCTCAGACAGAATTTAGGAAATTACTTGACATTCTACAAGTGTGGCAGATTTGGGATTATAATGCATGTTTGCACTGAAATGTTTCTTTCTATTTTGCAATTTAGGCTCTTTCACTTTCTCTCTGACATACACTGTGTCTTTTTCCTGATGCTCTGTGTCCATCTAGAAAAAATTAAATTAAAGTATTAGTGATAGCAGTGTGGTTAACCTCTTGCTAAAGAGAAAGGTTTGCAGGAGTCATCAATACCAGATTGACCACAGCCTGTCTTCTCTCTCCCTCAAGGAATAAAAAGTTAATTAAGAGTGAACTGGACCAAGGGGACACGAGCTCCCATCTCTATAATGCTCTTGTGGTGTATTTTTGGACATGAAGCAATGGGAGGCAGGGCTACAAAGTAGGCTAGCACTGGTCAGATAAAACGATTCAGATTGTACAGCAAATGGAATTCAAAAGTTCCAAGAGAGAGACTAAAATGAAAAATAAAAAACCTCACTGCCATAAGTCAATGCCAACTTATAGGTACCCTATTGGACCCTGTGAATTTCTGAGACTCAGTGGAGAGGGAGAGAGAGAAAAGAAGAGAGAGAGAGAGAGAGAGAGAGAGAGAGAGAGAGAGAGAGAGAGAGAGAGAGAGACACGGCTGCAGGCATTTAGCTGCACATTGCACCTAGTCTACTCACAATCTGGTGTTCCTGGGAGGTAGATAGCCTGACAGACCAGAAAATCACTCTTTGACTCTTGTCTGAATATTAAGACTGTCTTATGGCAATAATTTTTTTAAAAGCCTACTTTCAACCTTTTTATAAAATTGTGCAAATATGAACAGAATTTGGCTATAATTCAAGTTAGAAAAGGATGAGTTCTATAAAAGCAGCAAAGATAAAGTAAAAAACATGTCTAAAGGGAGGAAAGATTGCTTCCACCAATTATGCATGAATTTTCTTAAAAGGATGGAATTTTAACTGGAACAGATTAAGAGATGACCTTATGGAGATGGTTTTAAGGGACAGTTCCTGGGAGCTGTCCCAGCAGAAGTTACATGCTAGGAATACAATGGATACACATATGTGATCTGAACTTGAACCTGATTATGGGGTTATGAATTGTTAATAGTTTGAGAAATTGAAAACATTGACAGAAGAGTAGTAAAGAATGGGAGAGGTTGCTTAAAGGCAGATGGGTTCAGTTCATGACAATTCTTGAATGTCAGGGTAAGGAAGATTGTGAAATGTTTTGTTTGTTTTGTAAGCAGGAAAAAAGAGTTTCTGAACTGTCCGTTAGGAAGGCTAATGCTATATGGGAATATTTCAAGAGACTGGGGAACAGAGTATCAAAGAACTTAGTTCCAAGTTGCCACAATCATAACATAAACACAAACCTACAGCTTTTCACTTAGCAATCAAGAGTCTTAATTATTTGTAATGCATAGTGGTTATGCACTGGGCTCCAGGTTAACAGTTCAAAACCACTAGTTGCTCTGTGGAGAGAGATGAGGCTTTCGAATTCCTAAAGCATTGCTGTCTTGGAAACCCACACGGAAATCCTACCTTCTTCTATAGGGCCCCTATGAATCAGAACTGACTCGATGGCAGTGAGTTTGCTTTAGCTGAATTTGATAACCTTCTCAAGGAGTTTGAGTTCTAAAACAAAGCAGTTGCTACAAACGGAAACTCACGGTGGTTTGAAATCCATGCTAGACACTCAGGAGACCCAGTTAGGTTGGAATTCTGTCTGAGCAAGACTCCACACGTAGAAGCAGAAAGAACCAGAGAAGGGGGGCAAATTAAAAATCTTTTTAAAGGTACAAAATGAGACTGCCAACTCCATAGCAGAAATGGACATGTTAAGAGTGACGTCAGTAGAACCTGGGAGACTGCACAGAATCAGACTGGAGTCCTGGGGTTG
Organism: Nesogale talazaci; assembly: GCA_004026705.1. NCBI lineage: Eukaryota > Metazoa > Chordata > Mammalia > Afrosoricida > Tenrecidae > Nesogale > Nesogale talazaci. The sequence continues at coordinate 65,611 of PVJH01004308.1, forward strand.
CCCTGGTAAAGTAGAGCTGAGAGCTTTAGCTAATTCCTTCTTGGATCCTGGAGACAGTTCTAGAAACACAGCTTAAGATGATCTAAACCATAATAGCAGTAGAAAGGATTTCCCTGTTTAATCAGAAAAGGAAAAATAAAGAAGAACTAGAACTATCTTCCAATTAAGGGATTAAACCAGTCAGAAGAGGGAGTGTATTTATGCAGTACAGTCTTACCTAAATGACACCCGGAGGTACAATGAATTAAGCATTGGGTATCTAAGTGAAAGGTCCATGATTCTGACTTATCATCTGCATTGAAGGAGAAAGATGAGGCAGTCTGCTTTTGTAAAGATTTACCCCCCTCGGAAATCTGATGTAGCAATTTTACTTAATCCTACAGAGTCACTATGAATGGGATCCACCTGACAGTATTGAGTAGCTTTTAATGACCAAACTATCACTGACATCTAGACATTACAGAGAAATAGATTTAAAGCCATGAAAGGGAGGACTTTACTGGAATCATTTACTTCTGTTCACCTAGTATAGTGTCTGGAACACTAGGTTATCCATAATACTTGTAAAGTTAGTTAATTAAAATAGAAAAGAGTTGTCCACAAATTAGATTGGTTCATGTGCAGAATGGAAGCTGGAAACCTATGGCTATAGTGAAAATATTTTATATAAATCTTACTTGTGATGATTGGAGTGATTCAATGAAATCTCAAGGATTCCGTGTCTACATCTTCTGGATTTTATATCCCGATTTCAAAATTCAGAATCGCATTTCATTCTAATCAGTGCTCTCACTTTAATATCACTAGCACCTTTTTAGGTTGAGAACTAGGCTGGTGTTATAATTCAGTTTCTAGTAATAATTTAACACTGGGTTTGGTTTTCAGTGATATCTATTCTGTTACTGGAAGAGATAAAGCTTTCTTTCATGGCACAAGCAAAAAATTTGAGGTCATTTATACGTCATTTGCAGCAGGCTTCCAAAGCCCTAAGCTCATTTATTTCTCCTAATAATCCATCTATTGCAAGAAGTAACAATCCACAAGACACGACAATGCACCCTTCACTGACACATAGTGTTAAGGAGGCAGCACTGGGCACACAGTGTGGGAGATGTACCTGATCTGATGCCACTGTACCAGGGTGAACACTAAGGCTGAAGGTCTGCAAGAGGAGCAAGGCAACGAAGTCCCCTGAGGAATGCCAAAGATGGACTTGGAGGTCAGTGTGTGTCACCCCAGCGGACTCAACTGGAAAACACTCTTAAAAATCAATGGACAGGGCTAAGCCCCGGTGGCATAAGTGGTTGAGTGCGGGACTGTGGCCCGGGACTTGGTGGTTTAAATCCAGCGGCCAGTTCTCAGGAGCAGTGCTAGGTAGCTCCCACGACCACCAGAGGGCAGTGATGCCCCCCCTCTCCCCGCCCCCCCCCCAAAAAAAATAAATGGACAGGGGGCTGAGCCCCGGTGGCGTAGTGGTTGAGTGCAGAACTGCAGTCCACTGGCTTGGTGGTTCAAACCCAGCTGCAGCAAGGCTAGGTAGCTCCCACAACCACCAGAAGGCAGTGATGCTCCCCCCTCCTGAAAAAAAGATCAATGGACAGACCTGCAACTGTTTGAGGGCTTTTCAGTTTTTGCTGTTGGCCTTTTTTGTTGTTGTTGTTGTTTTATTGTATCAGCTGTTGTTGATTCTTTTTTTTTGGTTATGCTCTGTTCTGCTTTGTTTTTGCCTGTAATATTGTCTATGCATGTCTATCTGGACAAACTGGACAGAATGAACAATCTGGAGGAGAAAACAATGGAACCGACTTTTGGGGATACTAAGAGAGAGAAAAGGATGGGGGAAAGGAGGAGGAGACTAACAAACCCAGGAACAATCTAAAATTGGTGGTGAGGAGGGTGTAGGATGTAGCCAAGAAGAATTACCAAAGCTCAACTGAAGAGCAAACATGATAGTAGGAAAGTAAAACAAAATAGACCAAAGAACTGGGAGGCAAAGAATGTTTATAGAGGTCTAAATACAGTCTTGTATATATGTAAATACATTCATATATAATATGTACATGTATTTATTTATAAAGTATTATAATAGTGGATGGACTTTGGGTCCCTACTCAAGTACTTCCACAATACAAGAACACTTTGTTCTAATTATATGGCATTGCATGATGCTCACTTCCTGACATGATCACTGAAGAAAAAATGGGTTCATAAGCAAATGTGGTGAAGAAGGCTGATGGTGACTGGCCAGCATCAAATATAATGTCTTGAGTCTAAAACACTTGAAGATAAACAAGCAGCCATCTAGCACAGAAGCATGGAAGCCCACATGGAAGAAGCACACCAATCTGTGTGATGATGAGGTGTCAATGGGATCAAGTATTAGGCATCAAAGACCCAAAACAAAACAAACAAACATTAGGAATAAGGGGGAGGGTAGAGTGGAGACCCAAAGTCCATCAGTAGTCCATTGGACACCTCTGTCAGACTGGCCACAAGGAAAAGAAGAGCCAGTCAGGATGCAGTATAGCACCAATGAAACACAACAGTCTTCCGCTAGTTCTTTAATGCTTCCTCCCTCACCACTACCATGACCCCAATTCTATCTTATAACTCTGGCCAGACCAGAGAATGTACACTGATACAGAGAAGAGCTCACAAAACAAGGAATCCAGAGCAGATAAACTCCTCAGAATCCATAAGAGGAGCAGCAATACTAGAAGCGTAAGGGCGAGAGAGGGCCAGTAAGGAGGAACTGATCATGATAATCAATGTATGGCTCCCATCTCAGAGGGACAGACAGCAGAAAAGTGGGTAAAATGAGATATCAGTAAGTGTAAGACAAGGAAAAAAAGAATAATTTATGAATTATCAAGGGGACATGGAGAGAAAGGGAGAAGAGGGAGGATGAAAAGTGAGGAGCAGATGCCAGGAGCTCAAGTAGAAAGAAAATGTTTTGAAAAAGATGATGGCAACATATGTACAGATGTGTTTGGCAAAATGGATATAGGAATGGATTTTGATAAGAGCTGTAAGAGCCCACAATAATTTTTTTATAAAAAAAGAGGTACCAACCAACTATACTCTTCATCCTGACAAAATGGTAGAAAGATATCAAACACAGAATCAGAAAACCTCACTTCTTAGCCATTTATCAGTGGTACTATTTGGAGTTTTAATTTTGCCACTCCGTGCTATGGATTACCAGTGTCACTTTACTAGTAATGACAAACATATCTGTATTTACAGAGTGGAAATTCTCGGTGACTTTTGGCCTAATTAAACCTGAGAGCCAATTTAGAACATTCATCTTTACTGTTTTATTTCTCTGGAACCACTTCTGGCATCACATGTGTTAGGTTAGGTTTTGCAGAGGAGCAAAACCCGTGGCCCTTGTATGGGTGGTATACATTGATATCAAGAAAAGGCTAGCAGTTATAGAAATATGTCAGTCAATCCAGTTCAAGTCCGGCTTCTCCTGACTTGTGGAAGTTGATGAATAGGAAGCAGGGTGATGAAGCAGAAACAGCAGGGACACAGCTTGGTGGATACAGAGATTATACATTGGGCCTTCGCTGATGGTTCAGCTAAAAGGGATCAACAGGCAACATAATAGTAGATCAAAGAACTATATGCAAGATCCCAGTCCCAGCAGAAAGAGTGTGTGTGTGTGTGTGTGTGTGTGTGTGTGTGTCGCTCTCTCTTTCTCTCTCATACTAAAAGGCTAAGGACCCCAAGGAGGTACCTTTGGGATGTGACACAACTGATAGTTTGGACTCTGCCCCTAACCCTTAACCTTATGTCTCATTGACATAATCTCGATCACGTTAGTTAGATTGTACCCGGCCCTGTTCAAAGTGCCTTGCACATATTGCTTGCATTTAGTTCTCATAACTATACCATAAAGAGGGTTGTATTTTGTTCTATTTTACCAATGAAGCAACTGAAATATGGAGACTACATTCCTTTCTCCAAGTTATACAAAAGGCCAGTGAAAAACCAACATTGGAACAGTGATCTCTGAAGCAGAACCCCATTATCAACTGTGGCAGACAGGAGCTATAATCTTGTCCACTGCTGTGTGAAAGGTGAATTAAGCGCCATCTTTTTAAATTCCACCCATTTGAGATAAAGTTGAATCTGAATTTTTATTGATGTCAGCATGTTCGTTTAAGCCTGATGCTATCAAAGTTAAGCATCTACCCTTTTCCACAAAGCACCTGAAGGTGTCACAACATGAAATGAAAGATACATTTTCATATGAAACAATAACTCTGTTAAAGCAATCGAAATACCAAAAAACATTCTATCATGACTTTTTATTATTCCTCCTGATTTTTACTTAATGAAAAAGTGGTATTTGCTATCTTCCTTCCTTTGCAAGAACTTGGTGAATTCAGCAGCCTTAGCTCAGATCTCATGAGAATTGTGCCTTCATACTTAACCAGATTCCAATCGTCTACTTATTCCACTCGAGTAAGAGTGACATCAATGACAAAGTACAGGAGAGGTGATGGATGCCATGAGGCAGGCTCACTGAGGACCTGTCCGAGAGAGAAAAATCACCCTGAGAGAGTCAAGGGCTGTGATTACATGGGTAAGGAAATGCACAAAATGGATAACAGGCCAGGATTCTTAAGCAGTAGGTATACTTCAGATGAATCTTGGAAAACATGTTGCTGAGAGATTTCCAGGGTAACATGGGAAATATAATACAGGATTGGATCCCAGGAAAAGGATTAAAGGTGCTAACACATTCTGTGCCACTAAAAGTTACAGACTGTACATGAGACTATTGCTAAATGGAATTCTCCCAGAGCCTGAGGTGTCTCAGATTTACAACTGGAACTTGGCCCTTTATGAAAGCTTCATGCCTTTTTCATTAGATTGTTGTGGTAGCTATTTGTTCTACCAAGTCAACTCTGACTCATAGTGACTCCATAACAGAACAAAACACTGCACCATTCTCAAAGTTTTTGCTATGTCTGAATTCATTGTTGCAGCTACTGTGTCCATCGATCTCATTCAGAGACATCTTCTTCTCCACTGGCCCTTCTCTTTACCAAGCATAACGTCCTTCTCCAGGGATCGGTCCCTCTGAGAAGATGTCCAAAGCACATGAAATGAATTCTCACCATCTTCGCTTCCAAGGAACAATCAGGCTGCATTTCCTCTACAGCAGATTTATTTATTCTTCTGGCAGTCCATAATATTTTCAATATTCTTTGCCAACACCCTCATTTGAATGCATCAGTTCTTCTCCAGCTTTCCTGGTTTCACATATATATGAGTAGATTGAAAATACTGTGGCTTAAATCAGGTACAACTTTACTATTTAACACTCTAAAGAGAACTTTTGCAGCAGATGGATTGCTCAAGGCAACGTGTGGTCTGATTTCCTGACAACCGTTACCATGCACATTGATCCAAGTGAAATGAAATCTTTTTTCTACCCCAATAGTTTTAGTGGTATATAGTTCCCATTTCATACTATTGAATGGTTCCATCACATCAAAAAGACTGGAACAATCATCACCACAGTTTTAGAACATTTTGTTCACTCTTGTACTTATCATCATTAGCTCCCCATTTTCCCCTAACCATCCTGGCCATAACCTAAGGATCTATTAAGCCAGTTACTTTCTCTATAGATATACCTATCCTAGATTTCATATACACATAGACATTAAACAAAAAACCTATAACAATGTAGAACAGACAAAAATTCAGTAAAAATAGCCGAGAATATTAAAAACTAGAACAAAGTTAAATGGATCATAGGGGAGAGAAAATGATAGAGAGCTAAATTTTAACCTGCCACAGTTCTCTTTCCAATGAATTCTGCTTAAGAGCAGGCTACTCATATCGCCCGTCCTTGAATAGAGGGGATCCACCAGGCCTTATTCTATGTGCATTCCCCTTAAACTTTTTATTATTATTATAACTGAAATAGCTGGAGATCAAATAAATACAGGAGATGGTGATGCATGCAGGGCACTTACTGTATCATATTGTGTTTTAATCTAATTACATCTGCTATAAAGAACTTTAGAATGCTCTCTGCCTGATAATAGTCATATCCATCCCTTGTGATCAGAGGGAATTCACCAGAACACACTATTGTTGTTCCTTAGGTGTTTTTCTGGTCTACATCCCATGTGTTGAGCGCTCTTATCTGTGCCAGTGTATGTGCTCCAGTCTAGCCAGATATGTAAGGTAGAACTGGAATCATGATAGGTGTGGGGAGGAAGCATTAAAGAACTAGAGGAATGTTGTGAGTTCAGTGTGTTGTGCTGTACCTGTCTGTCTCATTCTTTCCATATGACCCACCTGTGAGGGAATGTCCAATTATCGAAATATGGGTTTTGGGGCTCCACTCCAACCCCCTTCTTTTGTATTGATATTTTTGTTTGTTTGGTGTCTGATACATTATCTGATACCTCTTGATCACACAGGCTAGTGTGCTTCTTCCTTGTGGGCTTTGTTGCTTCCCTGTCAGATGGCTGCTTGTTTAACTTCAAGCCTTTGAGACCCCAGATGCGATATCTTTTAATCACTAAGCACCATCAGCTTACTTCACCACACTTATTTATGCCTCCCAGTTGATCTCAGTGATTGTGGGGGAAAGGTAGGCATCACAGAATTCCAGGTTATTAGAACAAAGTGTTCTTGTGTTGAGGGAGTATTTAAGTAGAGACTCAATGTCTGTCTGTTACCTTAACACTTAACATTTAAATATATGTACATAGACCTATATCCCTATCACTATGTACTAATATATTTATTTATATACATACATAAATAAATTTATACCTATATATAAATATATTTTGCCTCCTAGTTCTTTCCTAAACTTCTTTTCCTTTCCTCCTGTTCCATTATCATGTTTGGCCTTCATTTTACTCTCACTACTGTCTCTCAGCTACATTGCACTTGATCAAACCCCATCATTCATTTTACACCCTTGTCCATAGGTTTGTTGTGCCCCCCCCCCACCTTTCTCCCACCTTCTCCTCTCCCATTCCTACAAGAGCTACCAGTCCCATTACATTTTCCTCAGGATCAGCTATCCTGCATATCGTAGGGCATATCCTATATGTATAGACATGAGAAAAAGAAAAAGAGAAAAAAGGAAAAGATAGATAAAAACCTGTAAGTAGTTCCAGGTCTGTCTACTGACCCTTCTGAACATTTGAAAATTTTCCAGTCTGACCTGGTAAAGTGTTATGCCTGACCCACTGATTCCAAGGTCTATTTTGGGGATTCCTCAGGTACTTCATTGTTTTGCTCTCCTTGCTGTTCTGGACTCCCTTTATGTTTTGCTCCAGTAAGGCGGGGAGGGTCTCAGGCTGGACACATTTTCTACTGTGTCTCTAATGCTGTTCCCTGTAGCTCTGCAAGCCAGTGAGAAAGTGTTGTATCTTATGGGAGGACCAGCCCCTTGGCCACCAAGCCTTGAGGATGAAACTGCTTTTCCAAAGAAAAATTCTCTGAGACTAGAGAGAACCTTCCCAGAAGATGCCACTGGATACACTAACTCAGAGTGTGCTGCTTGATATTTGCCCAGCGGGGAAAGTGTGCACTACACAAGCTTTGCTGTACCCAGCACCGTTCTGAGCGATTTTTTTTTTTGCTGCCCCCACATATTACTGGTATGATATGGTCATCCTATAAATATCTATTCAACTAAATACCGATCGGTCATTAGTCCATCTGGAAGATGAGAATGCATCAACATTTGCTGAGCACCAACTATATGCTGTATCTTTTTACCATATTCATTTCATTTGTATGCTGAGCAAATCCAGGGAGCTAGACTTTATGAAGAAAAATGCAGCATCAGAATTGGAGGAAGGTTTACTTAAAACGTTCCATACACAAATGGCACAACCTTGCTTGTTGACAGCTAGGACGAATTGAAGCACTTGCTCATGATGATCCAAGACTGTGGTCTTCAGTATGGATTACAACTCATTGTAAAGAAAAAACATCCTCACGACTACACCAATGGAGAATATTCTGATGAACAGAGAAAAGACGGAAGCTGTCAGTTATTTCATTTTGCTTTAATCCACAATCACCACTCATTGAATCATCGAAGAATCAAACAACAGATTATATCAGGCAAATCTACTGCATAGACTTCTACAATGTGGTCTTGAGGACTAAAGCGTGACTGGCCTAAGCCATGGTATTTCCAATCATCTGTTTACCTGTGCTGTCTGCTCCTGTAAAGGGTCACACACAGTCTCAGACACCCACAGGGGCAGAGCTGTCCTGTCCCATAAGGTTGCTATAATTGGGTGTACGTGTGAAAGTTGAGTGATGAATAAGAAGGATGGAAGAAGAATTGATGCATTTAATCTATGGTGTTCATGAAGAACATTGAAAGCACTATAGACTCCCAGAAGAACAAAGGAATCTGTCTTGGAAGATGTAGTCAGAATTCTTATTAGGCATAAAAATGGTCAAACTTCATTACGTAAACTTTGGATATTTCCTCAGCAGAAATCAGTTCCCGGAAAAGGACATGGTGTTTGGTAAATAGAGGGTCAGTGAAAAGGAGGAAGGCTCAATGAAATCATTAGCACAGTAAGTACAAGTCTGGGGTGGTGGTTAGATTTTTTGTCAACTTGCATCTGTGTGAAGTTCAATGGATCCCTTTGGGCTCCATCCACCAGCAGCTGCGTGAGTCTGGAGGGCCTCCAGCTGGCATTGAGGTCACGGACTGGATTTGGAATAGACTGGGCCACTGCCTTGATAGATGTGCAGATCTTCCATATACGGATAGGTTTTGTTTATCTAGAAAACTCAGGCTAACATAGATGGGCTAAACCATAGCTGTGAGATGACACAGGAACAAGTAGTGTTTCATTTTGCTGGTACCACATAGTAGATGACATCTTCCACTCCAATAAAGATTGACAGCCTCAGAAACTCCCAGGAGAAGTTCTGCTCTGTCCTATAGGGTTGCTGTACATTGTAATCTACTGACTGGGAGTGAGTTTAGTCTAATAAATAGAGATTCAACTGTTCAGTAACCCAAAATGGGTCTGTCAGAGAATTAAATTCTTTATTAAAATTAAAATGTTCCAAGCTTGTTATAAAATGGCACAAGTTCTCCATTTGTGCACAAAGACTCTTAAAATAAAGATTAGACATTTTCTTAGAAAGAAGCTCAGAGTCTATCTCACCTCTGAAAGATTTAAGAAGAATTGACTTCTAGATATTAAAAACTGTGTTCTGAAAGGTTACTGGCATCTTTTGAAGAAGAAAGCTTTAGATCTTGACGTATTTACAAAAATTGCTATCAAGTCTTACATTTTAAATACTCTGAATTGCCTTCATACCTTCCATATAGCTTCATTTTCAATTTCATTTTTATTTTCCATGCTTCTTAGGCTGTGTTCTGGATTTGCTGTATCTAACTTGTACACAGCCTCCTGTAGCAAAAAGAAAAACTCGCTGCCACCTAATCAATTTTAACTCATGGTAATCCTATAAGACAGAGAAGAAATGACCCTCTAGACTTCCAAATCATTAAATCTGTGAAGAGCTGCAGAAAGACTGGTGGGTTCAACACTGACATGATTGGTAGCTCAATGTGTAACTAACTAGGCATGAGCGTTCCATAACAACCACCCTTGAAAGTCCCCTGACACCTAATTCTTTCTCAGATATTTCTCATCTTCTTTTTCTTATCTGGTCATATGTGGGTCTGAATTCTTGTCATGTTTAAAATGATAAATTAGTATAACTTAAGAGCCAAAAATATGGTGGACACTATACCTAAGAAACTAGACCTTGGATAGCCTAACAGAATTTTCTTTATCAGCACCCCAGATAACCACAGAAGCATGCTGGAAAATCAAAATATCAAGAAAGAAATGCACATAAGTCGACCTCGACCAGGCCTGTAGCAAAGCAGTCCCCCCACACCAGAAGGATGATATGAATGAGGCTGTGGGCAGGACTGAGAAGCTAGGATAAGAAAGGGGACGTGAGCAGAAGCCACCCATGTCTGCGGGGTGCAGCTAGTGCAGATGACATGGGCATTGGTTCTATGAGGTCTGGCGATGACATTTGGCTCCTCACATTTAGTCAGGGACAGAGTAACAGAACGGATTTGTGGAGACAACCGAGGTGTCTGGAAATCGTGGCTGGCCTCTGGGATGAAGGTCTCGGAGGCAGACATAGTGAGACAGTGCATGAGGAGATAGAAAGCGATGGACATGGGACAGAGGGCCAAAGCAGCAAAGATGAGGCTAGATGAATCTGTTCCTGGAGCTGATTCAGGAGACATCTCCCACCCCCTTCACCTTTTGTTCAGTAAGGACCAATTCATTTCTCTGTTAATGTGATGTAAATTACAAAAGTAGCACATGCTTACTGGAAAATAAAATTTTGACGTTCTTAAAGCAAAAATATGTGTCCCTTCCCCTTTCCTATAATTCCACTCCACAAATGTAGCAAATAAAATCAAACTGGAATATACCCTTCTATATATATTTGAGGAAATATGTGATAGTTCACATTTTGAAATTTGCTTTTCCCAATTAATAATAGACATCTTTCATGTTACCTTCCTACTGTATAAAGCTGGGAGTCTCTGATTAAGTCCTTGACTGCGCTCTGAATGACTGACAGTTTGAATCAACCCAGAGGCTCCTCTCTGTGAAGCAGGCATGAGCTGCTTCTGAAAGGTCATGACTTTGAACACGCTATGGGGCAGTTTTACTCTGGGTAAAGCAATTCCACAACAATGAGCAATAACAAGATGTAGAAAACTAATTCATTCTTTAAATGGATGCACTCATTTCATAATATGGATGCAACCACTTATATAATCATTTTGCTAATTGAAGAATAGTGTAAGTTTTTATAAATTAAAAGTTCTATTAACATGAACACTTTTCCTACTCATTATTTTTGTATCATCTTGGCATGCTCTCTCCAAGACAGATATTAAACCATCTGAATCTCCACCCACTGTGTGTGAAAAATGATGATGCAATCCAAGCAGGGGGGTGGGGAGGAAAGGAGGATATAAGGAAGGAAGGGGCATGATATAGGTGGTCTGGATATTTTCAGAAATTTGCCTGGCATAAGGATTGCCCTTAGCTGCAATACGGTACTATAGAAAGCACACAGCAGTGAATATAATCCAGAGATCTGGGATTTGGGGTTTCATGCTTCCATGAATTAGATGACCTCCAACTGTGGCTATTTTATGAATTATTTAATGCTGATAGATTAAAATGTAGATACCCAGAGATATGGCTATGTGTGTATCCAGGAAATAAGAAAAATGAGAATATAAAAAGACTAGTTAAAAAGAGACAAGAAAAAAGGAAAAACTATTTAACATCTTTCTTACTCTGACCCTGAGATACCGAGTAATGCACAATCAACATTTTCATTGTTCATAAAAAATAAGCCTATAGACCACTATCTTCAAACGTCCTCAAGACAATAAATGGCATCCCTCTTTTATTTTTGTTCTCCTTTTGTTGTTGTTGTTGTTGTTGTTGTAATGCTACTTCTGAGAAGCAGAAGCCATAACACCTGGCATTGAAGTCTGGTCAGATTTAGAGATCTTGGTTTCAGTTTAATGGGAACTGAGAAGATTTAAGATTTAGCCATGAAGAATCTAGAATTAACATGTTTAAAGCTTTCCAATAGAAGGATAAGATTAATGAAGACAATTTAAGTGAAAGGAGATTATCACTTAATCCTTCAGAGTACATGCTCTGAATGAATTTCTATTACTGCAAGAATTTGAGATGTCAGAATAAACATCTTCTCAAGTGCATTAACTGGAAAACCATTGTTATTAGCCAACACTATTCCATTCCTCCCTTTACTGTCAGGCTCATGTTTCTCTTTGACTTTGCCTAATATATTTATCTTTTCCTGTCTAATAGTTTATGGGAAATAAAAGATTACAAAGTGCAAAACTAGTGAAGATATTGGTGAGAATATTTCAAAGGCTTTCCCATTGATTGGGTTTCCAGACCAGGCCACAGATATCAAAAATGGACTGGTACAGTTAGCATATATGCATTTCATAACTAAACTATTCCCATAATAGATTGTTCTTCACTAAAAGGAGATCTGGGGTGGTGGTGGGGGGCAAGGGGGGGGGCGTGTTTGAGCCCCAGTGGTTGAGTGCGGGACTGCAGCCCACGGGCTTGGTGCCTCACATCCAACAGCAGCTCTCCAGGAGCCAGGCTGGGCATCCCACTTCCACCAGAGGGCAGTGATGCCAAAAAACAAAACCGAAAAAAGGAGATATGGTGATGTAGTGGGGTGAACCTTGAATTACTAACTTCAAGGTCATCAGTTCAAAGCACCAGATGCACTCTGCGAGAAAGATGACACTGTATGCGCCAATAAATATCTATACCTACCTATACCTACCTACCTATCTATACCTACCCTTTCACCCTTGTGAAATTTGGACAGTGAATAAGGAAGATCACAGAAGAATTGAATTACGGGATTGGCAAACAAATATTGAAAGTACCATGAACTACCAGAAAAACAAATAAATTTGTCTTAGAAGAAGTACAGTCAGAATGTGCCCTAGAGGCAAGAATGGCAAACCTTCATCATATGTGTCTTGGACATATTATTGAGAGACCAGTCCCTGGAGAAGAATATCATACCTGGTAAAGCACAGCAACAGTGGAAAAGAGCAATAACCGCAATAAGAGAGATTGACATGGTGGCTGTGACCATGCTCTCACACAAAAACAATTATGAGAATGATGAAGTTTCAGTCACTAAGGGTCACTGTAAGTTGACACCAACTGGATACCCCCTAACACCAATTGTCAAATGCTCATTAGTAGTAAAGAGTATCGTCTCACACTCTCTGGACATGTTACCTAGAGAGATCAGTCCCCAGAAAAGGACATTATCATTGGCAAACTAGGTCATTGAAAAAGAGGAAGACTCGCAAAGCAATGAAGTATCTGGAAAATGCCAAAAATAGACTTGGGAGCCAGGGTGTTGCACCCCATCAGGCTAGACTGAAAAATACTCCTAAAGGTCAACAAACAAACCTGAAACTATTTATAGGCTTTTCTTTTTTTTTTTTTTTTTTTGGTCATTGGGTTTTTTGTCTGTTATGGTTTGGTTTTTTATTTTCTTTTGTTATTTGGTTCTGCTCTGCTTTGTTTTTGCATTGATTATTGTCGCTGCATGTATAGCTAGATCAAATAGATAGGACAAACAATCCAGAGGGGAAAAAAACAATGGAACCAATGGCTTGGGGAGGGGCACGGGAGAATGGGAGCGTGGGGAGTGAATGTTATAACAAAACCAGGGACTAAGGAATGAGTGATCTAAAACTGATGTTGAGAAGGGTGTCAGAGGTCTGGTAGGTCTTGATCAAGGGAATGTAACCAAGGGGAATGAAGGAGGAAAATAATATTAGGATAAGAGGAAGGTAAAAGGAAATAGAGGAAAGAATTAAGAGGCTAATGGACACTTATAGCTTGAGACTTGTTTGGAGGTTCTAGCGGGGGAGTGCAGCTGCTGATAAACCCTTGACTGAAGGATATTCCTCCCCCTATTGGGGAAAGTCTTCCTCTTCAACTGAGCATGAAGCTTCAGGAAGGATGCACATGGAGTGGTGAGGGAGGAAGGGGACACCCGCCTAGCCAACCAGGTCAACTGAATCAATGGGGTGATTCGGTGATCAATGGGGTGACAGAAGTCGCAGCCAGATTGCCCTCACATCCTAATGGACATTTATAGAGGTCTCAATACAGGAATGTACATGTGTAAATATATGCATATGTAACACTAGGGAAATAGATCTGTGTACATATATTTGTATGTTAAGTATTAAGGTAGCAGATGGACATTGGACTTTTCTCAAGTCCTCTCTTGATCCAAGAACACTTTGTTTTACTAAGTCAGTATTCCTTTCTGACAAAATCATTGAAGACAAAGCGGGTGCAGAAGCAAATGTGGTGAGGAACACTGATGATGCCTGACTATCAAAAGATATTTGTATCTGGGGTCTTAAAGCCTTGAAGATAAATAATGGCCATCTAGATGAGAAGGAGCAAAGTCTACAGGGAAGAAACACAACAGCCTGCGTTGATGGGAGCAGGTATCAGGCATCAAAGACCCAGAACAAAAAATCCAATCAATATGAATGTGAGGGAGGGTGAAGTAGGGACGGGAAGCCCATCTGTCGACAATTGGACATCCCCTTACAGAAGCGTCCCAAGGAAGGGACGAGCCAGTCAGGGTGCAGTATAGCACTGACAAAACTTACAACTTTTCTAAGAGCTCAAATGAAAAGCAAAAGTTTTGAGAATGATGAAGGCAACAAATGTACATATGAGCTTGACACAATGGATGGATGTATGGATGGTGATGAGTTGTATGAGCCCCCAATAAAATGATTTGTTTTAAAAAGCATACAACTTTCCTCTTATCTGTACCTGTATACATGCTCTGGTCTAGCCAGATTTGTAAGGTAGAATTAGGGTCATGATTGGGGACAAGGCGGGGGGTGGGGAGGGAAAGCATCAAAGAACTAGAGATGTAGTTCACCTTCCTAATGCTGTGACCCTTTAATACAGTTCCTCATGTTGTGGTGAACCCAACCATAAAATTATTTTTTTTGCTACTTCATAATTGTAGCTTTGCTATTGTTATGGATCATAATGTAAATATCTGATATGCAGGATATATTTTTCATGGTTAAAAATTATGCATGATTGAAGCATAATGATTAACTATAAAAACAAAATACAATTATATATTGTGAAATATTTATTTCTAATTATAAATAAATGAAATTTTGTCTTGCAGCATGGTCTAGCATGGGTAACAGTCTTCATGCCGGGTACTCGCATGTGGGTGTATCTGCATGTGGGCTGACCCACCTGGAGACGGATAGAGGAGTGGTGTCTTGGTTCCTAAGATCATGGGAAAGATGTATTTTCATAAGGCAACCCCTGTGAAAGGGTCACTTGACACCCCCCCCAAAAGGGGTTGCCACCCACAGGTTGAGAACAGCTGAACTAGAGGAAAGTTGTATGATTCATCGGTGCTATACTGCACCATGGTTTGAAACAACCAGAAACTCCACAAGAGAAAGAAGAGGCTTTCTCTGACTGTAAAGGGCTATAGTCTCAAAAGTCCACCAGGGTAATTGCACCCTGTCCTGTAGGGTCACAGTGAGTTTGGAATTGATTTGGCAGTGGTGAATTGTTTTTTTATAAGACAAAACTCAGAAAGAAATAAGACACACTTTACTCTGATATAGGTTCATAACGCATTAAAAGAAAGAATCTATTTTCAAAGAAGGTTACATTCACAGATATCTCAGCATATCATTTTGGGAGAATGATTCCATCGGTAAGAGAACATCAACTTTGAAGTTTGGAAAGTCTAAAATTAAATCCAATATTCTGCCATTTATATATCTTTCAAATGAAGGAAACTCATTCAATTTCCACCCTCATCATTTTAATTTGAGGATGTCTACTTCACAGTGTTTATAAATAGTTAATTTGAGATGACTTAATTCTACCACAATGCCTAGTTCACAATAGTAATTTAATAAATGTGAATTTTCTTCCTCTATTTACATAATCAAACCACACACAAAGATAGACCACATAGCTAATGTCCATTTACATGAATCTCATAATTTAAATAACCAATTTGCTTTGAGGACCTACCTATCCTATGTAAAGACATCATGGAGGATGTTGAGATATTATAATCCAACCATTATTCACTTCAAGAGGGGGAAATCTAGTGAAGGAATCTGTCTATGGTCACAGAAAAGATTAGATAAATATATAAGTACTATCAGTAACAGTCACAAGGCAATTACTTATGAGGAGTTCTTGGCATCAGTGTTGGTTTGTTTCTCAAGGGCAAGAGAATTCTGCTGGATGGAGTAAACTTGGATAGTTTCACAGAAAGAAAATAATTTAAGCAGGTTTTTAAAGATAGGTTGGATTTAGACAACCAATGTGTGAATGTAGAGTTATATCTTATTCTGAAAATTCTTATGGATTCTTTTCCTAGTGACCTTCAGTATTGCTTCTTCCAAGGGAAGTGTTCAGCTCAAGACAGGGTAAGTCAGCCACAAGAATACCCTTGATAAATGCTGCCTTCCTGACCTTCACCCCCCCTGACAGCCAGCCTACCAACTTGCCAAGTTTCCTCCCCGCTCCTCCCCATATCTCAACATGATACAAAACAGTCTCTCTTTTTCTGGGATTATTTAGAAGCAGCCTCCAATAATTATAGTAATCTTATTTCCTTTGATTTCACCAAAATTACCCCTTTTCTTTACAACAGCACTACCAGTACATGACAGACATTATTGGTAAGCTTTGTAAAATGGTGCAATGTTGTTTTTCAAAGGTGGCATCTGCTGGAATCAAGTAATGTTCCTATCTGACTGACTCATTTGGTGGGAACATGTCGACTTGCCAATTTGAAGTGGGGGGAGGATGTAGGAAGGGGGGAGCATCTGGAGAAACACTTTTCTCTTTCTTTCTTTCACATTAAGCACATGATCATTTCTTCGTGCTGTCTTATCATGGCTGAAATATACCAGTTTTGGGGCTGGGAAAGTTGGCAATGCCTCTCAAATACATTTTGATTAATTTAGTGGTTCCCCTCCCTCTCCCCCAATCCTGTATTCCTGAAATGACTTCTCTCTCTGAGGTAACTCAGAGACTTCTCCTACACACCTTCTCACATTCAGGATCTGCTTTCTCCTCTATATGCTGGCTTCTTCTCTGTGCTATTAGTCTTGAAATAGCACTGAAGAGTCAAAGGAGTATGTGGTTTGCTGGGTGGGTCCATGTACACATAGTTCAGTCCATTTACTGAAGGCCTACCCTGTGCAGACCATGCGAGACACACGGTAATTAAGTCAGAACTCTGTCTTCAGAGCTCACAGTCTTTGAGAACCATTCAGGAAACCATCAGAGTAAGACCTAGAGCAGGGAGGGCATCAGGGAAAGCATTCGATAAGGCTTCTCTGAAGATTCACCATCTGAAGAGAATATAATTTATTTACTTAGTTTATAAACATCTCTCATTAGCCATTTTATAGCATGCCAACTAGTCTTTTGGGGGTAGAAAGAAGAGGCTTTCTACTCCCATAATAATTTACCATCTCAGTGGGCTGAGCCCCAGTGGTGCAGTGGTTTGTGTGCAGGCCTGTGGTGCACTGGGTTGGGGGTTTAAATCCAGCAGCAGCTCTCCAGGAGCAAGGCTGGGCCTCCTACTCCCACCTGAGGGCAGTGATGACCACAAAAACAAATACAAACAACAACAAAAACAGTTCATAGAATGCAAAAATAGTAAAAAAAAAAAAAAAAGAAAGAAATTACCATCTCAGAAATTCAAAGGGGCATACTACTCTGTCCTATGCAGTCTCTAAGAATCTAAATGGACTCAATGGCAGTGAGTGTGTATGACCTTGTTTGAATGTCCAAGTTCAGCATAATCCTATCCCAACAGGGATACTCAACCCAGCTCTCTCCCTGCTATCTGTTATGGTCGTATTAGTCTATTTGCTTTCTTCTTCTATCTATTCCCGTTCTACTTAAAATATACCCCTAGAAAACGACCACCATCAACAACACCAACAACACTACTCAGACAAATGCTGTCTTTATAGATCAGTTAATTTCCCATCAAAATTTTAATGGAGTCTCTAAATTCTCATGGTAATTACTTTGAAAAACACAAACATTAGTGTTTTATTTTTATCTAGCTGCTTTAATTATCTTACTTTTATCTTCCCTAGGTTGTGAGCAAGAATAAAGTTGTCTGTATTCTGTTATAGAGAATGCCACAGGTTAAACAACGTGCTCAAAAGTACAAGGGTGCGTCTAAAAATCCGTTGAAACATGAAATTAATGGGCTGAGCCCCAGTGGCATAGTGGTTGAGTGTGGGACTGCGGCCCACAGGCTTGGCTGTTCAAACCCAGCAGCAGTTCTCCAGGAGCAAAGCTGGGTAGCTCCCACAACCACCAGAGGCCAGTGATGGCCCCCAAAAAACAACAACAAATAGCTTTTAAAAAAAGAAACATGAAATTAAAAGACAATGAGATGTTTACACAATTTTTTGAACCCCTTTTAAGTGAATGAGTGGGAACCATATCTCCCTTGTTCTATAGGGTAGAAAGTTCCACAGTGCTCACATTAATTTCCTCATAGATGCTGAACATCTTAATTATCAATGAATACACAAGAGAGATTTGACTCAAAAAGAGTTTTCAAGAACAGAAATGTCAGAGCATGAATGACCTCAAAGAGATTTAAGACAGACTTTAAGGTTGATCAATTAAAGATTTAGTTAGAAATATCATGGACTGGGAGATGGTGATGAAGGTGACATAATGAAAGAAAGTTCTGGGGTCAGTTATTAAAATGGCTCTTACATTTGCCAACCCTACTGCAGCCATCCAGAATCTTTTGGATTATTCTTCTTGTGTTTTCTGTTAATTCCATCATCTATAAATTTTTCCATTGTGATAATGAAAAGGAAAAAATACAACATCTTTCCTTACCAAAATTTGAGCGTTTATTTGATAAAAGAGAGAGAGTGGGGAAAGGAGCAAGATGATAGATACATGTTAAGGTGACCAGACGTCCAGTTTTTTAACAATTTGTCCTGCATCCCACAGTGTTTTAAAATTAAATAAATATATTAGAATACTATTTTTCATTCTATAAACATTTTTATTGCTTCATATAGACCAAATTTTTAATCAAGAACCCCCTTTCCCACTGGTCAGTGGTGTCCTGCTTAAAATTAGGTCACTTTATCAGGTAATTGATAGAAAAATAGAAGTAAAGATGAAATCTTTACCAAATGAATCTCTGAAAAAAAATAGTATGCCTCATTTTATGTAAAGTGACAGCATCTAAATAAAATCATTTAAATCTCTGGAAATTGGAAATTGACTAAAAACTTCTTGAATCTAGAATTTATAATTTGTTGATATTATCCTATTTCATTCAATATGAACATTGAATGGAAAATTCATGGTGGAAATTCTTTAATGAATAAAAAAGTATTAAATTATTAAGATCTGTGACTATACCAAGAACTCTGGGGGAGCAATAGAAGCCATAGTCAAAGTACTCAGGGACAGTATAATGCAGCTTTGAAATCAACCTTTATGAAATAATGAGGAACCAATAGGACAGTTTATAATCAAATGATATATTTATAGTTTAAATTATTATGATGATGTATTTTATGTGTCAACAGAGTTAGTCTATGGTTTTTGGTTGTTTGGCTAACCACTAATCTAGTTACAAATAGCAAACATCCATCATCTTACCACTACTATGTGTCAGAAATCTTGGTGGGGCTTAACTGAATTTTCTAACACAGAGCCTCTTACAGGGCTTCAACCAAGGCTTAACACAGAGCCTCTTACAGGGCTTCAACCAAGGCTTTGGTGGGGCTGCAGTCTCATCTGAAGGTCTGTGTTAGTCTGAGTCGACTAGAAAAACAAATTCATAAGCACACATATGTGTAAAAGAAAAAAAGTTTATGTATAAGAGTAATTGAACATTGAGAAAGCATCCCAACCCAATCCAGTCTAAGGCCATAAGTCTGATATTAGCCCGTATGCATGATACCAATCCATAAGGTACTCTTCAGATTCATGGCAATGATGCCGATTGCAGGATGATCACAGGCTAGTGGGTAGAAAGTCTTTGGATGCAGTGGTGGTGTAAACATCTTAGCTAGCAGGGGTCTTCAAGTGGCTCCTTCAGTTCCCAGCAAATGGGGTGTATCAGCATTGTGCCATGTGTCTTGTCAGTAGAGCATTCCCAAGAGAGTGAAGAGTGAGTCTCCTGCTTCCAAGAAAGAAGTGCCAGATTTCTCAGAATTCTCAGAGGAGAAGGTAATGCCCACACAGAGGTCTCATTGGCTATCTCCAGATTGACAAGCTCGATTCCACTCCTACATTCATAATCCTCAAATTGACCTCAGATTAAGTGGCTGCCACAAGGCCCAATTGAGGGAGGTTTCACTTCCAAGAACATTCAAGATTTAGTTCCATTGGGACCATTGAATCAAAGTCTGCAGTTCTACAATAACAATTGCCTAGAAGTTAACCTCAATTCCTTACCACATTGATAAGGAATTCCTTACCTCTCCATGTAGGCAGCTCAGAGGCTAGCAATTTGTTTTCAACAGATCATACAGCTGAGAGAATAAGAGAGGAAAAACAATACAGATGTCAACATCATTCATACTCAATTGCAAAAGTTATACACAGTCACATCTACTGCTTTCTCTTTATTAGAAATAAGTCATTAGAGTCATTCCATAATATAAAGGAGGAAATTACACAAAGTCATGAAAATGAGGAGAGGGAGTTAATGGAAGACCATTTTAGAGGCTTTCTAATCACATTGAGCAAATTACTAGCTATGTTGTGACCTTGGTGTTTTCATTTATAAAGTAGAGATAAACATACCTGTCTATCTTTCCAAATTGGTATCATTCTGAGGGGGATTCACTTAGACAATACTGTATATAAATAATAAAGTTGAAAACACAGTGCATAAACACATCAATACTCACAGCCTCAAGTCAATCTTGACATGTCACTTATCGCAACCCTGTAGGACAGGGCAGAGCAGACCATGTGGGCTTCTGAGGCTCTCAACCTTTAGGAGAACAAAACCTCATTTTTTTCTTCTGTGGCACAACTGGTGGATTCAAATTCCTGAACTTGGCAGGTTGCAGTGTGACACATAACCCACTATTCCATTAGGGCTTGTAAGCATAAGGTACAGGTATTATTGATAATCAATAAGAGGAATTTGTTTCCTTCAACAGACAATTTATTTCCTTTTACATGTAGTTTCTTCTGCCCTGAAGCTGAGAAAAACATATCTATATGGCAGGGTTGATATGAAGATAAATAAAATAAACTAATAAAAATCATTTATATGCATATGAAATATCTGGTGTTTGACAGGCAATTCTTGACAAGGTAATGAGTATGTGATATGGTAGTGGTGAAGTTGTTATTTTTCAAAGAGGGTAACTTTCCTTGGTGAGTTATTGTCCAGTAGACCAGCATATTTGAGGTTGGGAGGAAGCAGGAAATGTATCATAGGAAGAAAAGGCTGACAATGAAGAGTAAGACCAAATGTCCTTCAAAAAGCTGCAGGCTTCATCTAAAAAAATCAAAGAATAATCAAAATATTGTAATGGTGATGGCTCCCTGGTTCCTGTGTTACTGCTTCTTGGCAGAAAGACAATGGTCTGAGCCTGAAGCTCCCTTAGAGACTATGAGCTCATTGTTCTCCAGTGGACAATGTTTACCAGAAATGAAGGCACTCGTGGACTGAAGGAGATTGAAAGGGAGAGTGGCAAGATGTAAACTGCCTTCCTCAAAAAGAAGTGGCTTCCTTTGAGAATGATGATGGCAAAAAATGTACAAATGTGCTTGACATGATGGATATATGTATGGATTGTAATAAGAGTTGTACAAAGCCCAATAAAATGATGTTTAAAAGAGAGAGAAGTGGCTTTCTGACCTGTGAGAGTAAAAGGACCTCTAGTGTTGTCTTTGATACTGAGCCACCAAAACTAAGTAGTGGTATCCACTGAAGGCAATTTTACTCCCAAAGATTATTTTGTGCAGGACCCCTGGTAGCGTGGTGATACATGCCAGGCTGTGTCCTGCAAGGTCAGGAGCAATTGGAAACCACCAGCTGCCCCACCAGAGAAAGATGGGGCCTTCTACTCCCATAAAGAGTTACAACATTAGAAAGTTACAGGGAAGCTCTACCCTGTGTTATAGGGCCCTATGCGTCAAAATCAACTAGATGGCAGTGATTTTGGTCTTTGGTTTGGAAAGACATTTGTAAGCTGGGGGTGGAGGAGAGATCTACTGGCATTTGGAGGGTATAAATCAGGAACATTGTATAATGCACAAGGCAAATCCAACAAAGAATTAAGTCTATTGCTGACAAGTACATTTCAATTCATAGGGAACCTCATATATCTGCCTCAAAGGGGTTTCAAGACTGCACTCTTCATGGAAGCAGAATATCACACCATTCTCCCAAGAATCAGCAGGTGGATTTGAACAACCACCCTTTGAGTTAGAAGCTGAGAACGCGGGCTGAGCCCCGGTGGCATAGTGGTTGTGCGCGGGACTGCAGCCCACTGGGACAGAGGTTCAATTCCAGCAGTGGGGCTGGACCTCCTACTCCCACCACCAGAGAGCAGTGATGCCCCCCCACACACACACCAAAAAAAAAAGAAGCTGAGAACGTAACCATTGTACCATCAGGTCTCCTTAAAAGATAATTATCTGGTCCTAATTATCAATAATGCCAAGATTTAGGAAGTCATGGATTATTAGCATTTGTGACACATACTTGTGAGTCCTCTAGTTTTGGGGCTGAAAGACCTGAGTCCCAAATAGTGTCTCCCTTTGTGTCTTCCTTTGATGCAGGGCTCAGAAAATTCAAATTGGAATTAATTAATGGGGGGGTGGGGTGGGAAGCAATGAACCTTGAAGACTCATTATAAATGTCATTTTCTCTAGTAAGTCACTTAAAGTATTCCCTCCTGTGTGATACATAACTGATTAGTTTAACTACTTACAATTTAGGGGATGCCATATAAGGGATTAAGATCAAGTCATGGCTGAGCCCTGGTGGCGTAAGTGGTTGTATAAGTGGTTGTGTGCGGGACTGCGGCCCACTGACTTGGCAGTTCAAATCCAGCAGTAGCTCTCCAGGAGCAAGGCTGGGCCTCCCATTCCCACCAGAGGGCAGTGATGCCCCCCCCCAAAAGAAAGAAAAACAACAAGACGAAGACATAGAGAGCTCCATCACACATTTATCACTGCTATGGGGTGATGGCTTGCATGCTGCTGTGATGTTCAAAACTATGTTTCCAGAATCTCAAATACAAGAAAGTCACCAATAGTGAGCTAGTTTCAGCAGAACTTACAGACTATAAAGACTGGAAAGCCTATGCATTTTGTGTTAAACTGGGTTAATTAGAGAAATAAATCCAGAGACACTCATGTATTTATTAAAAGAGAGCTTTATATGAATACCTAATAATAGATTGAGGACAATATCCCACTCTAGGCCAACTCAAGTCCATAAGTCTGATACTAGTCCATAAATCCCTCTTCAAACTCATGCAGCCACATGCAATGATGCAGAATGCAGGAAGATCACAGGGTGGTGGGTGCAAAGTCCTAGGGATTCAATGGCTGTGGCTCTGGCCGCAATTGGGTTCAGCCAACAGGATGGTGAAGGCAGAGAGAGAGGAAGAGGCCCCCAGAACCCTCCTTAAAAGGACACTTTCACAAGGTGTCACCATCCATCAGGGTGTGACTTAATTGACGGGCTAAACTCCACTCTACACATCCATATATCTTCAAGTTGGCATGAAATTGGATAACTAAAATACACTTCTAAGGGATTAGTCACTGAGAACACTGTGAATGGCCACAAAACATTGTCATGTATAGTGCCAGAGGATGAATCTCTCAGGTTGAAAGACCATAAAATTACTATGGGTAAAGAGTTGGCTCCTAAAAGCCAAGCTTTAATGACCCAGGTGGAGTAAACTTTCAGGACTCTCATTTCATAATTTGGACATCACTCATAATAAGAAGAATAGTAATATGCTGAGCCCCAGTGACGTGGTGGAGTGCGGGACTGCGGACTATGGGCTTGGTGGTTCAAATCCAGCAGCTGCTCTCCAGGAGCAAGGCTGGGTAGCTCCCATGACCTCCAGAGGGCAGTGATGCCCCCCACCCCTAAAAAAGAATAGTAATATGAAATGTACAAAGTTAAAGGTAGTCAAAATTCAAATGCATAAAGATGGGCATCCTGGAATGTAGGAGCTGAATTATATTGGTATTGGTGATTTTGAGTCAGATGGTCATAGGGTATTATAATACACTGCAAAAGACAAATTCAGGAGGCAAGGTGTCACATTCAGGGTAACAAAGAACTTTTCAAAATATATCTTAAAGTACAATGATTTCTACAATAGGGTAATATTTATACACCAAGTAAGGCCAGTTAACACAATTTTATTAAAATGTATGTATCAGTCATTAAACCTAATGATGAAGAATCCTTCATCATTCTGAATTTGATCAAGCATGCAATTAAGAAGCATTGATAAGTATTTGTCTCAATGGGATGTGAGTACTAGAAAAAAAGAAGGATCAGTAATCAGAAACTATAGACTTCATAACAGCAACAAGGCTGAAGATCACGATAGAAGTGTGCAAGCTCAATGAAAAGGATAGCTGTTTTTCAACAATGTAAATGGTGATTTTCCATTCAGACCTTGCCTGATGGAATGCATAGGAATCAAACTGAAAACATGTATGCGAAGACATGATGGCAAAATTCAATATGAATAAAAAAATGAGGACAGAGATTAACAATGACTCTTATTCACATTGAAGGGTACAAAAATTAAAACAAGTTCACAAAGGGCCAAATACCACCTTAAATAGATCCCACCTGAAGTTAGACACCATTCTAAGAACATAAAATGCTAGTGACCAATCACAACAAATAATAGGATGACATTTTTTAAAACCCCAAAGATGTCAAAACAGACAATGAAACTTGCTCTTGAACACAAGAGTAACTAAATCGTATGGGAAAAGTGATTAAGTAAAGAGTTAAACAATAATTTTTCAAAGGCCAGTGTGTTAGGGTTCTCTAGAGAAATAAAACCAGGACACTAGTAATAATTTTTATGTATTTATATAGATAGAAGGATATATAAGATAGTAAATAAACAGTTAACTAATCTATAAAGCAGTACAAATGGCTTGGTGCAACTCACTTGCATGAGACAGCTAATAGACTGGCAGTCCTTGTAGTCTTGAGGGCCGCCGAGTAGTCCTCTGTAGAGCAATTCAGGCTATCCGGCCACAAGCATAAAACAGCATAAAAGCATAAAACAGCAAAGCAAGTCACCAACAGTCAACCAGATGACAAAGTCCAACATTCCCCAGCTCAAGAGATGTACATTCCAGGAGCATGGCAAAGCAGGGCTTGAAGGAACCTCAGCCCCCACAACACAGTCCATCGATTAGGTGTCCCATGGGCAGTGTAACTTGGAGATTGAGGCACTGGACAAACAAGGCAGCTGGCTGGTCCAGAGATGCAAGATCAAGAGAGCAAGGGCGGGGCTCACCGAGACATTTCTATCTCTGCCCTTCAATTGATCTCCTGTGTTCATTGCCCATGCTGCTACAACAACCTACCTATCTTCTTTGGCCATGTTGGCACAACAAACTTACCTATCACAGGCAGCTAGAAAATATACTATGGGGAAATGGGCAAGGCCCTAGAGTTAAAATGCCTAAAAAGACCTCAAGCTGAAAGAAATAAGAAAAACCATGCCTTGAGGTAAAATATTAATGAATTCTATGAGCAAATATTGAGTGACATAGAAAACAACAAAAGAAGATAGGAATATAGTCCCTGTACCAAAAATTAATTAGTAAATATAAAACATTCAAAAGGTGATTGATGCCTCAAGAAGAACTCACTGGAAACATGGGTGCTAGCATAGTGTGATGAGGATATCAGATGGTGCCCAATTATCAGAAAGAAAAGCATTTGGGGGTCTTAAAATCTTACCTCAAAACAAACAGCCACCTAAGTGAGACATCGGCTAAGTCTACAGAAAGAGGCCCACCAGCCTGTGTGGTCCGAGAATTGCAAACAGTAAAAGACCAAAGGAGAGCACACTATTAGAACTTAAATCCTGAGGACCCAATTAGCAGAAAACTATGGATGATGATGAAAACTCTGGTAATTACATAATCTGGTGTCAATGTGGGACTTCAGAGGATTAAGAGTGAAGGAGTGGAGCCTAGTCTGCAATGAGGCCTCTTTGTGGGCCTGGCCTTCCCCTAAGAATTCTGGGAACTCCTGTATCTCCTCCTTGGAAACCAAACATCTCTCTCTCTCTCTCTCTCTCTCTCTGTCTCTGTGTGTGTGTGTGTGTGTGTGTGTGTGTGTCTCTCTCCCACTTCCTGAGAGACTCTCTACTTGCAGGAGTCACAGGGAGAAAGCCCTGCTAGGGCTGAGATGTTTTCATCATCTCTGGATCTTGCACCCACTGGCCTGTGATCTTCCTGCATTCAGCATTATTGCATGTGCTCTGTGAGTCTGAAGAAGACTTTATAGATTGTTTTCGGACCTATGGCCTAAATATTGGACTTATGGATTTGATCTGGATTGGGATGGGTTATTTTCTCAATATTCAATTGCTAGCATCCATGAATTTGTTTCTCCAGTCTACCCAAACTAACACAAAATCCATTTGCCAGGTCCTCATGTGCTTTAAGCCTCCTGTGAACTCCCTCTGACAACTGGCCTTTCCGTCAGACCAAGTGCATTGTAAAGTGGACTAATGCACATATAATTAGGCTAAAATTTAAATTTAACATCCTCACATTTGTTTTCCCTTTGGATTGTTTTAAATTTGTTCTGGTTTTAATTATTTTCTGCTTTCTTTTCAATAGAGGGTTTTCTGTTTTATTTTATTGTGATGGTTGAGTTTTTGTTGTATTCTATTTTTGCTTTGTATGTTTTTTCTTTACATGAAATCAGGATAGGTCAAGCTGTAGGGGCAGCACCTGGCTTGATAGTTTCTTGGGAAACCAGAGGAAAGGCAGGGGAGGTTGGAGGGATGTGGGGAGCTCGTAAGGGATACAAGGAAAAAGAAAATGTTCAAAATTGATTGTGGTGGTGAATGCACAACCCTTTTCAATATGTTTAAACAATTGAACACCCTGGATTTTCTTTTTCTTACTGCCCTGAAGTTTCCCACCCATGATTCTTATTGCTTCATTGCAGTTGAAACTAACCTATATGAGAAAACCTGGGAAGTTCAGGCTGCAAGGATCAGTCCTGAAAAAACAGAAGAGAGGGAGAAAAGGAGAGAGGAATCTAATTCTAAAGGCTTAAACTCACTTCCATGGAGTCGATCCTGATGCCTAATGACCTTACTGTGAGGGTCAACTGCTCTTGAGGGCTTTTGAGGCTCTACATATTTACTGGAAGAGAAAGGTTCATCTTTCCTCCACAGAGCAACTGAGGGTTTCAAACTGCTAATCTTGCGGCAAAGAGACCCCAAATCAGCACAGCACCTCTATGCTTCAGATATGCCTCCATTTTGTCTAATCAGCTTGCCTCTTGGTCATTCTTTTTGACTCTTCTTGGAGTGCAGATGCAATTTCAGGAGCTAGAACAACCATTTTAGATCCCCAAATAGAAGAACTGGTTTGGGATGGCAGAGTAATAAAACTAAAGAAGCTGGGTATTCTACATGAAAGAGAAATGACCCTTTCTTTGATTAATCCATTCCATTACTGCTTTGGATTTTCTGTTTAGTAACTAAAGAAAAACCCCTCAAACACAACTGTCTATCATCTTGAGATTTAGTATTTAAAGAATATTATGGATTCCCTTTCATCCATTCATTCACCATCTCAAAACAAAGGAGGGTGGAGACAATATCACTGCAACAACCTATTTCAGAGATATCTCTGAAACATGTAAAATGTATGGGACCTTTCCACCTACCCTGTTTCTGTAGATATGTAATGATGAAAATTAAAATGTTCAGTCATATTCAAGGAAAAGGACTTAAATAGTAGTAATACAGGAACGAGAAAACACAAATAAAACCGCTAAAATAGTTACCAGCTGGAACACCCCATCAGTTTCTTATTATATGGGCCTGTTTATAGGCCAGCCTGCAATTTGGCAGTTCATTTTCATCAGAAGAACAATTAATTAATTAATTAAAAACCTCACAGCATGAATAAACCTGGAAGACTTTATGCTGCATGAACTTAGTCAATCACAAAAGGACAACTATTATATGAAGCATTATTATCTTTGAAATCAAGAAAATATTTTGACAATGAAAAAATCCAACAGCATTCTTTGATGCTTACCAGAGATGGAAGGAATAGAGAAATAAAGCAAGAAACCATGGGCTGGAGGGTAAAGAACTGTTACCTTGGGTGAAGGAGGAGTCAAGATACAAAAAGAGGAGTGTTGGGGGAAGGATTATAAAAACAGTGGGTGGGAACAAGGGAAGGTACTGAAAGATTTAGAAGAGTTAAAACAACAGAGGCAGATAACATACTCAGTTGTGTTGATCCAACAGTAGATGTTTGCATAGACAACCAGGCTGTACAAGTGTGTTAAGGAAAGTGAAATCATACCCTCACCTGTATTTAGGCTTGACAGAGGATATCTGTATGTATGTATGTATTTACCTTTGCTTTAAAGATATCCACGAGTGTGATATAGAGAATATAAAAGGCAAAGGTATGAAAACTTCTTAGACAAAACTAAGCGCCTTCAGCTGCTCAACCTTAGGATTCAGAACATGGTACCAGGGGCAACAAGATAAACTGACACAAAAGAGTCTACAGTGCTCTGCATCTTACTAACAATAGGGATGGTACAGGCTTTTGAAGCACCATCTAAGATACAACTATTGGTCTCTCCCCATCAGGAGGAAAGAAAAGTGGTAAAAATCAAAAGGTATATAGAAACAATTATTCCAATGAACTCATGGACCACATAAACATCAGTCTCTACAATCTGAGACCAGAAGTCTTAGATGGTGTCCACCTTTCATTACCCACTGTTTTGAAAAAAGATCACCATAGAAAATCCTGCATAGAGGGGGAGACAAGGTGGAACAGAACTGAGAGCTGTCTTACCCCTGAGATTATAATCTTTAGCCACCCTTCAGGTCTGGAATTCAACAAACCCCCATACTAGTATCATCAAAAATTTACTAACAAAAGGACAGGTTTTGCCCAAGGACAAAGTTCAGAGAATTAGGAAAGAAAAAGAAATGGTAACAGGAAACCCAAGTGGGATAAGTAATTATATATTGAGGACATTGCCATGCATGAGTTGAGACAAAATAGATATAAATTGTTGGACATGGTCTGCCCCATAGATCTTAACTGAATTCACAGATAAAAGGTTTTTGTGTATTTTTAATGACAGTTTATCATTTTTTCTGTATTCTCAAAATTTAGTATGGCCTCAAAATTACCTGGAAATATGGTTAAATCATAGATTTCTGAGCCCCAAGCAGACAGGTTCTTATTCAGTATGTCTGAGATGGGACCTCTGAATTTGCATTTCTGGCAGCTCCCAGGTGAGGTTGATCCACCCAAGCTCAGAGACCACACTTCAGGAACACTACTTCAGAATATGAATCCAGAAGGATTAAATAGACTAATTGGAATTGTCCATTGTCATAGAAATAATCGGAATAATCAATGTACATCTCACACACATATGCACACTCATTCACTCACAACCCAGGGAGGAAATGTGGGTAAAAGGAGACAGTGGGTGGTGTCAAATATGAAAATTATCAAGTGGGAGGGTGGGGGAGGGAGGGGGAAAAAGCTGATACCAAGGGCTCAGATAGAAAGAAAATATTTTGGAAATGCTGATGGTAACATATCTATAGATGTGCTTGATACAAGGAATTAGGAGGGAAATAGAAATTAAATGAGTGGTTTAGATAAAGGACTCAAGTAATGAGATGAAAGGGAATACATGAGCATACAAAGATGCAGCACTCAATGAGCTTGGTGACCAATCAACAGTCAGATTGCCCCACAATCCTGTCAACCCTCGTCACAACTTGGCCATTGCAGTAACTCATCATTAGCAGAGAAACTGTGGAAGCTGGGGAGCAGGAAGGGTTTTGGCGACTTGGGGAGAGTTTGATTCATCCTCCCAAGTCATTACAAATCATCATAAAATGTAAGTTGCTTTTGTTGATTTGTTTGTTTTAATATACAGATTCAGTGCCAGGCTCCAAATCTATCATCCTTTTCCAACTAAATTACTACCTCCCAGAACATCCTACACAGAGATACTGGCACAGCCAGTGCTGGGGAGCGTGGGTTAAAAATCCCCCCAGGGATCATATTCCTTTCTGTGAAGAGTCTATGAGATTTCATGCAGACAGCAGGGCAAAATAAATTATTTCACAGACCTTGAAATAAATTATTGGCTGTCTAAACAGAAATACCAAATTTAGATATTGACAAAGTTTAGCATAAAACCTTCCTCCCCCTCCTTCCTTTTCCTGTGCTTTTTTTTTTATTCCTTCCTTCTTGATTTCTCTTTGTCTGCACATCTCCAACTCCCACTCCACCCTCGCACTGTTGAACAATCAGTGGGTTTTTAGCATGGCTTGACTTCATTCTGAGCAGTTCATCATTCTCTTTTACTCAACTGACAAGAGCAGAAAGATATATTCAGCTTTCTGGAACCAAATCTGCTAAACCTTCCCTTTACTTAACCTGGTTGCTCTGTAGTGATGGGGTCATCTGAGAATTTAGAGGTCCTATCCGGATATTTTTGTGCTGAGTGACCTAATTAGTAGAATCTGGTCAAGGAATGTCTTCCCTGCCCATTTTACATGTTTCCTGTCTGTTTGAAACTTTTCTCTCAACTCAGACACTGAGTTACAATGATGAATTTACATAAAAAGTCATGCATCCCTTAACATCCATGATGCATTCATTCTGTGAAATAGGATGATAATGGATGTGGACACTGTACAAGCACCCCATGGCATACAGGCAGTCCCCAAATTACCCCAAAAAAAGTGCTATTCAATAAGGTCAGATTTCGAAAATGTTATTTTTTGTTATTGTCCTACAACCTGTGTACCAAACATGCTGCCTTGTTTCAGGGACAAGGTCTCTATGTCTGAACTCTGCTGTAAGCTTTCTTTTCATCATCAACCCCATGGGTGTGGATGCTCTAAAACATGGGGCATCATATTAGAAAGAAATGCAACCCTCCCTGAAGTAGTTGTTTAAACCATCCTTTGTGTAATTCTGTTAAATGCATTCAAGCCAGTTCCAACTCATAGCAGCCAAACACATAACAACGTGAAAGACTACCTGACCGGCATCATCAACACAATATTTGAATTTGTTTTTGCCATCACTTAGTTAGTGGTTTCATTGAGAGTCTTTTGCTGACCTGCTACTCATGTGCATAATATTGTTCTCCAAGGATAGGTTCCTTCTGATGCCATGTGCAAGATGCATGACACCACGTCTGCTATCCTCTGTTCTATGGAGGCTTCTGGTTAGACAAGGGGGTCCCAAAAAAGCATGAAATTTTTATTTTTGTGGCTATGTATTGGAAATTTTTTTTTTTTTACAAAACAAACCTATCACCTTCAAAAAACTCTCCATTAGACTTAATACATTTGTCAAATCCGTGCTTCTATGATGGGAAACATTTTTTCAAATTCATCTGTCTGGATGACTGACAATACCTTCCTTGTTTTGTTTTTTTCTTCACCTCTTCCAAGTCATCAAATCACAGTCCTTTCCTCTCCTTCTTCATGTGAGGGAACAAAAAGTAGCCTCACAGAGTGAGGTCAGGTGAGTAAGGTATACAGGGCAAGAAACACATGCTAGTTTTTTGTCAAAAACTGGTGCACTGAGATGGGTGAATGAGCAGGGCCATTGTCATGGTGGCAAAACCAGTCCCTCATCTTCTACAAACCAGGCCTTTTTTGTTACAACCTGTTATGCAATCTTTTCAGAACCTATAAATAGAAAGTCTTATTAATAGTCTGACCTGGTGGAATGAACTCCAAATGCCCTAACAGTCAACATTTTCCTCCATTTGGAAAGTTGACAGATGTCCAAAAAGAGACTTGTCATCGATCAACATTTCACTTTTTTTGAAATGAGTAAAACAGTTGCACATTTGAGTTTTTCCCATCGTGCTGTCCTTGTAAACTGTGTTCCACATCACAACAGTTTCTTTGGCATTTTTCTTGAGCAGGAAACAAAGTTTCACAGCCACACACTGCTCTCTTAACTTGGCCATCACAAAGGGGAAAAAATGGTGTGAACAAAACAGCTTTTATGAAAAAATTCACTGTGACTGGAAAGAACCTATCCACATGACACCACTAGGTGCACTAGTTCAGAGAGAGTTGATCAATGCTTGCCTAGTGGGAAAAATACATACTATGAAAGCTCCACTCCACCCAGCACAATTCTAGGTTTTGGAGGATACCCCAAGAATATACTTAATCTAAGATAGATTTGTTCCTTCTTCTCACAGTTCATGTTATATTCAATAAAATTATAATGCCTTATGATGAAAATTCATCAATTCTTCTGACTCCTTTTTACATGCATATGAAGTGATTGAAAATATCATGACTCAGACCCAAGGGCACCTTTGTCCTCAAAAAGGTACACTTTTAAATAATTTTTAAATGTCCTTTGCAACCTGTTTTCCCAGTATACTATGTCATCTTATTTCTTGACAGCTGCTTCCATGGATGTTAATTGTGGGTTCATTATGTGTAATAAACAGGACAAAAGCAAGTGTCTGGAAATTACCAGCTTATTAGTGAGTGTCTCACATGTCTTGTATGAATTGAGGAATGTCGATAGTTCTGTTAGTGTCCACTCTACTTATGTGTGGGGTAGGAAAAATGCCAGAACAGAGTCTGTGGGGAAGATATTATTACTTTATATTGGCCAAGGTTAATATTATAGAAAACTACTGAGCAATTCGACCCCTAAATCTCTTCCCACTGAGTCAATTCAAATTAGTAGGACTGCCTTGTGAAGTTTTGTAGAGGGTAACCTCTATGGAAGCATGCTCCTGTATGTCTCCTTCAGTACTGAAACTCCACACTTGGATATTCTTCAATACCTTCATCTTGGAAATTCTGACCAGATTTTTCCTTTCCCTTTGCCTAATTTCAAGTTTTACATATTTTATAATAATACTTTGTTTTCTCAAGCTGTCCTTTAAATTTTTCAGTTGATTAATTTTACTTAATAATTTGTTCTTTTCTTTTTTTTTCTTAAAAATCATTTTATTGGGGACTCATACAGCTCTAATCATAACGTATACATACATACATACATACATTGTGTCAGTAGTTACATCTTTTCTGGGGTGGGGTGGGTTTTTTTTTTTTTTTTTGATTTGGGAGAAGTAAACCAGTTTTATAGGGCAAGCAAGCTCAGGCAATTAGCATATGGTGATCTTCAAAATTAACAAGTGAATGGCAGTACAGCTGCAAGTCAGGCTTCAGAGGCCAGGGCTGT
The DNA here is from genome assembly GCA_004026705.1 of Nesogale talazaci. Classification (NCBI taxonomy): domain Eukaryota; kingdom Metazoa; phylum Chordata; class Mammalia; order Afrosoricida; family Tenrecidae; genus Nesogale; species Nesogale talazaci. The sequence continues at coordinate 98,814 of PVJH01004308.1, forward strand.
TTACAGTTACAAAGGCGACAAACTACAAACCCCAGGCAACAAACTGCAAACAGAGTTCAGGCATATCCCGCCTGTAGCCAGGTCAAGCATGTCGGAGCTGGATGGCTACTGACAGGTCTTCTTTTTTATTTTTTCAAGTAATATCCTCCCGGGAACTCCGCCTGTCTTAGGTTGTCAGGACGCACACTCAGTCCTTACCCATCATCGGTCAATGGCCTTCTAATGTCACCATGGTCTGTCTTAGGTTGGTAAAGAGTGCTCCTGATCTTACCCATCATTGGCTGTCACGTTCAGCTCATGGAGGCAGAGGGTCTTATCACATACTAGTCATGTGTGCCACTCTGTTTGAGATAGCTCATCTCCAAGCGACAATAATGAACTTGCAGGGGCCTTGCTTGAATGGTCTCAATCTGTTACTTAATAAATGCCATGAGGTTGTTGAATAATACTGGCCATAATGAAAGCAAAAGCATTAAACTAATGAGGGGGCCCCAAAGTGGCAAGAGGTAAGGCAACAGTCCATTGAGCCCGGTCAACTCCTTTCTTCTCTTCTCCGAGTCTTCTTGCAGCCGCTTGATTTTGTCTCTTACAATTCCAGAATTGTTGGCCTAAAAACAGCATCTTTCCTGTAAAGCCAAACAAATACCTCCTGGCTCTGCAGCAAGTAAATCTAAAACCTCTTCTATTTTGTAATACTACTTCTGCTAAAGAATCTACCTGATCTTGCAAATCTTGTGTAGTGCCTGATGAGGCCTGCATATCCGAGATTAGCTGCCTAGATAACTTGGTATGCTGCAGTTCCAAAGGCCACTGCAATACTGATCCCTAATCTTACAAATAGGGCACCTAGTTGCACTGCTCTTTAGCTCTTTTCTTAAAAAATAATAATTTGTTCTTTTCATCTCAGCTGCTCTATATTCAAGAGTAAGTTTATGAGTCTCTTCTGCCACCCACTTTGGTGTTTTCTTTCTTTCCTGTCTTTTCAATTACCTTTTACTTTCTTCATGATGTGCTGGATGTCATCCAACAAATCATCTGGTATATAGTCACTAATGTTCAATTCACTGAATCCAATCTTGAGAGAATGCCAGAATGCAGGCAGAACATATTTTAATTTCCTTTAATTTCAACTTAAACTTCCATAAGAGCAACCTATGGTCATGACACATTGGTTTATGATATTGATCTTTTCCATCATTTCTTTCCACAGATGGTGCTTTCATAAATCTCACATTATCATAGAGAGTTATTTAGAGTTGCTTGTATTTTTGTTTTTATCTTCCTGGAAAGATCAAAAAATTCTTGAGAAAAAGAATATTTATGTATTTTTTCTTATGGAATTTAGCTCAGTAAACCTATTCTTTTGTATTTATTACCTGGACATTTTTCCCCAGATATCTATGATTTTAAGCCATAAATTGTTTCAAGATTTTTGAATGCAGAAATTGTGTGTGTGTGTGTGTGTGTGTGTAAAAAGAAGGTTGGCAGTAGCCATAGATATAAGTCTTTCTTGGTAGGGCCCCTGTTACTAATTGCTAAGGCCACAATTATGAGGAGAATCTCATCTCAGAACTATTTTAATCCCATATTCCCTTCTCATTCTTTTACTTATTCTCATCCAATATTTCTGTAGCAATCCAGCAACCCAAATCTCGTCAAAGCTCAGACAATCTTTGCTCAGAAGAGTAGGACTCTTGAATAGAAGGAAAAGAAGTCAAGGAAATGACACCGGGCATGTTGCTAAATGTCACCTATAAATGTCTAGCACTTATCCCATTAAGTTGCTTTCGTGACTATGTATGTGTGCTATTGTTGTTGCTGTTGTTTTGTTATTATGGTTAGGTGCAGTTGAATCCTTTATGATTCATAGCAACCCTCTGTACGACAAAATGAAACATCTGATCCTGCGTCATCCCCACAATTGTTTTCACGTTTGAGCCTGATGTTGCAGTCCCTGTGTCAATCCCTTCTTGAGGGCCTCCCTCTTTGTTTACTAGTCTGCATAAAAAGTTCAGATTAGAGTCTAGCACATACAATGTTTAGAATATATTGGCCATTGTAGCCTTCGATGTGCCCAGTGTTCTGTGACTCACTTCAATGTTATTTCATTTAAATAAAGTACATTTCACCATTACTCACCATCTTGCCAATGAACAATGCTGAAATGTATGCTTAAATAAGTCATAATGGAAAAGCAAGTGAATGAATGATGAGTGAGTGAAAGAAACTCTCATTTCTGGATCTTTTGTTCTCCTCTTTTGTTTTTCACCCCTTAGATATGGATGAAATAAAAGTGGAAGCCAACACAGGTTTGACCATATGTTCTGTTTCAAGTCTTCCCTACGGTCGGCAATCAGCTGAGACTGACAGTGTGTTTTTCTTCCATTTCAGCACCCACATCCTATGCATGCTATTTACTTCTCCAGAACAGCATCCTGCAACACAGTCTACAGTGAAGCAAATGATTTATGTAGTTTCACCTCACTGTGCCAGAGTTTCAGGGTACACAAAATGGGTGTGAAGCAGAAAGGGGAAAGAGAAAGAGACGCATGGCTCAGAAAAACCTTGGCCTCACTATGAGGAGACATTGTTCTTTACAAAAAAAACTAGCAGAAAGGAGGGAGCAGAATATTGCCAAAGGGCTGCCTGCAAATACCAAATAATAAGTATGCTTTATCAGGAACACTCGGAACCCTTTCAGGAGAAAAGCATAAAGAATTCCAGGAAGCACATATTCAAAGCCTGTTTCCTAGGCAGCTGAAACCACCCACCTTCCTTTGAACAAACAGAGCCAAATTCAGTTGTTAAATGTGCCATTCTGCCTTGGCTTTCAAAACAATCTTGAGAGTACGGCAGGTACCTTTTGATTTCTGGAATAAGGAAAGGGGGGGGGGGAGCCTGTATGTGAAGATTTTAATGTTGTTTTATCCCTGGTCACAGACAATCATTTAATTCCAAATGCACCCTATAACTCCTTCTACTTACACCTCCTCATCCCTCGTTCAATCTCCATAGTAGCCTCAAACTGAATTTTCATTGACTACAAAAACACAGAGTTTTTTTTGATATTTTGAGAGACAATAGGGAAAGTACTCTATTTCTGGATTCTGGTGCTCTGAGGATTTACTTTAAATACTGGATTTAGTTGAAATATGGACAAGTATATAAAGCTTGGGGTTTAGGGAGATTAAAGTTGGTTTACATAAACTATAGAACTATCACATATCTCTGGGATGAAATATTGCATAGCCCTTAAGAAGCATATTATATTAGAATACTTCCTTTTCATAAGGGAAGCTTTATGAAAAGGTGCTGTATGAAAAATATAAATAAATAAAACAAAATCTGTTTCAATATATAGAATTATGTCAACAAAAGAAAATTGTGTGTGTTCAGAAGGAGAAAAAGCACTATACTTTAAGGCTACATCTCCAAAATAGGATTTAATTCTTCTTTGTTGTTAATGTTTTTCAAACTTCCTTTGAGAAACATGTTAAATTCCATCAGAAAGATGCTATAAAATAAAATACCGTAGGTAATAAAGAATGATGTCAAGGGAATTCTCGGCAAGATAGTAACCATTTAGAAAGCTCACGCTGGGAGCTCTGTGGAGATTGGTGTTTGGGGAGTTCAGGGGAGTAAGTAGGAGTTCCAAAGCTGTCGGTTAATTCCCACAAAGTTCAGGTACTTTCCTGAACCAGGAACTGACTCCCACACCATATCCTGCACCTGCAGCAAAGCTCCAAGGACCCAAGACTATCACAGGAACGGGTCTGGATCTAACTGCCATGCTGCTGCAGACCATCATGACCCAGTCAGCCACAGCACCCCAAGCACTAGCCACCTTCCAACGGCTCATGCAGCCATGGCTTCATACTCCAAACAGCACAGGACCCTCCCACTGCCCATCTGCAGATCCCTTCTCCATGACCAGCACTTTTCTTCCTACCTTTTCCAAGGTGTAGCTGGCATTTCTCAGTGCTCTAACAGACAGGTTTCCATATCGATCTTCCATATCTATTTTCCACCTGCCCACATTCCGGCAGTGCCTCTAGCCTGGAGTAGCAGGCCCCCACCCCTGTCCAAGCCACACCCTTGGAGCTGCATTCTCCCACACCCAGGCAAGCACTTTTCTTCAGACCATAGTCAAAACAGCTGAAAACAACCCTATGGAGGCTTGGGGGTTGCAGGCATACAACTTGCAAGCCAATGTCAGAGACAAATGACTAAGAGAGCCATCCAATATGCCCTCTAAACAATAGCCTAGGGAAAGAGGGAAACCCCAGTGGGATAAAGGTGAGAACAACCCCTGAGGGCAGTTGGCTATAGACAGCCTATTAATACCAATCACTCAAAGAGAGAGTCCAGGGTTTCCTGACTCCCAAGAAAATGGCAACAAGTTCCATTTGACATATCCCAAATAACATGCAAGCAGCAGGATGCTGCAACAGCCTCAACAAGAAAACAAAAGAAACAGAATCTAAAATCAGAGAATGACATGAATCCAACAGCAGTTATAGAAGAGGCAGAGATTGACCTGTCACAGAAATAAATCATCAGAATGCTGCTCAGAGCCATACAAGATATTAGGGAAGGTATACAGAAAAAGGATTAAATGATAGAGGACATAAAGGCCACACAGCAAAGGTAAATGCAAGACCTAAAGGATATGATAACAAAAGTCTGTAGCAAATTTATAGACTTGGCAAACAGACTTGAGGAGACAGAGAATTACACCAGTGATCTAGAATACGGGGCGGCAAACTTTTGAGATTGAAGAATCAACCCTGTCCCTCCTAACAATTTTAAATTCACTCAAAAACCTTAAATATGTTTTTGAAAACAAATGAAATCACCGTGATCTGAAACAATAACCTTCAAATGTTTTCAATGTTACTTCAGAGCTGCACATTCACACTGAAAGAACCACACCTGGCTTGTGAGCTTAAGTTTGCCGATCACTGATATAGAGGATAACCAGGCAGTCTTTGGCAAATAATAAAGGCAATCAAATAAGACACTATGACGGTCTGTACTCCTATGAATCCAACAACATGTAAGACATGGACAAAAACTTGCATAAACAATCCTTCCTTAGACTATACCAGATGGATGTCAATAATCTCAACAGACCCATAGCAATAGAAGAAACTGACAAGATTATCAAAGGAGTACCAAGTCAAAAAAAAAAATCCCCTGAGCTAGATAGCTTCACAGAAGAATTCTACCAAGTATTCAGGGAAAATCAACACCAATCCTACACAAACTCTTCCAGAACATAGAAAAAGACAGCAAACTCCAAAAATCTATGAAGCTAGTATGACTGTGATATCTAATGCAGGCAAGGATCCCACAAGAATTGAGAACTATAGATCAATAGCCCTAAAGAACATCCATGCAAAAATCCATCACCAAATACTGGCCAATAGAATGCAAAAGTATATAAAAAAAATAATTCAACATGACCAAGCAGAATTTATATCAGGGATGCAGGAATGGTTCAATATGTGAAAGACCATTAGTATTATTCACCATATTTACATGGAAAATTATAAGATTCACACAATAATATTTATAGATTCAGAAAAAGCATTCAACAACATCTGACACTTATTACTGTTTAGGACACTCAAGAAGACAGGAATGGAAGAAAAAAATCCTCCATAGAAAAGCTACATATGAAAAATGAATAGTAAATGAAGGAAAGATGAAAACCACTGAAAAATGGGACCAGACAAGGATTCCCCTTATTCCCACCATTATTTAACTTCATACTGGAGGTTCTAGCTAACAGTACAAGGCAAAGAAAAGACATGAAAAGTACTCATCTGGGGAAGGAAGAGGTGAAACTATTGCTACTCTCAGACAATATGAGTTTATTGAAAATCACCCAAACTCCACAAGTGGAGTATTAGAAGTCATAGAGGAATGAGGCAGAGTGGAAAGATACAAGATCAATAAACAGAAGCCTGACAAGACCATGGAAGAGGGGATTAAAAAGGTAGTACCCTTCACAATAGCCCAGCACAAATGAAACTATTTAAGGATATAACTGACTAAAAGAGCAAAAATATTGTTTGAGGAAAGCTACAGAACACTATTACAAGTAACCAAGAATGACCTCAGCAAGTGGGAGAATATTCCATTCTCGTGAACAAGAAGACTCAATATAGTGAAAATGTCAGTTCTGTCTAAGGCACTATATAATTTAAATGCTATCTTGGTACATATAACTGGAAAATAATTGGAAAAAACCGATTATCCACTTCATATGGAAAGATAAGAAGCCCAGAATTAGCAGAGAACTTCTCAAGAAGAATGAAAGAGTGGGATGGCTTACTTTACCTGACTTTAGCACCTATTATACAACTTAAGTGGTCAAAAGAGCATGAGATTGGTATAATGACAGATGCACAGACCAATGGAAAACAACTGAAAACCTAAAAATGTTTAGCAAAAAACAACTGCTCTTGGAAAAGGGCCCCAAAAATATCATGAGAAGTGGATGCCCTCTTTCACAAGTAGTGCTTAAAAAAATGGATAACTACTGGCAGAAAAATGAAGAAAGATTCTTAACTCACTCTATGCACAAGAATAAACTCAAAGTGTATCAGAAATCTTGAGGTAAAAACCCAAACTATTAGGGTGATCAATGAGGGAATTGGAACAAATTGAGAAATTTGACTCAGGAAAAACATAGGCTATTAGAAATATGGAAGTCCATAAAAATAGAGGAAGCACAAATTGACAAGTGGGATATACTGAAGATAAATCACCTGGGAACATCAAGAGAATTTGCCAAAAGAGTAATAAAAGAGTCCAGAGACTGGGAAAACATCTTTAATAATGACACATCAGACAAAAGACTTATTACTAAAATCTACAACACTCTGCTAGCTTACAATAAGAAAAAAAAAGCTAATTTCCCACCGAGGAGGTGGGCAAAGGACCTGAGCAGAAGTTTCACAAGGGCAAAAAACTGAATGTCTATTAAACACATGAGAAAGTGCTCCTGATAATTAGCCATAAGAGAAATGCAAATTTAAAAAACTATGAGATGCCTCCTAACACCCTCAAGCATAGCTCAATTTAAAAAATCAGAACGTAACAAGTGGTGGGGCTGTGGAGAGATAGGAACTCCCATGGATCCCATCTGTGGCAGACCTGCAGGTATGTACAGCCCTTATGGAAATTGACTTGGTAATATCTAAAACAGATGGAAATCGAGTTACCACATGACTCAGCAATCCCCCTACTGGGCATATACCCAGAAGAGGTAAGAAACAAACTACGGCTTCAATGTTCATCAAGAAGCCATTCATAATTGCAAGGACTTGGAAGCAACCCAAATTTTCATCAACGGATGAAATGGATTAAAAAACTGTGATACATACATACAATGGAATACTATACATCCCTAAAAAGCAGTGATGAACGCATGAAGCATATTGCCACATAGGAAGAATTGGAGGAAATTATGCTAAGTGGAGGAAGCCAAGTACAAAAGGGCATGTACAGCATGAGTCTACTGAGGTAAGTTTAAAAGTGCAAAGGGGTCATGGGAGAAAGCTACTACATATATACATTTTGGGTGTGAAGTCCAGGTACCATAGCAGGGAGCAGATCCAATGCAGGGATACATATGGAAGCCAACAAAAAAGGAAGGGAAAAGAAAAAAAGACACGGGTAGTAGGGGAAGTAGTATTGTTTTTATCTCCCCAGGAGGAAAGAAGGAACAGGCTTCAACCTGATGCACCAAGATGTGAATGCAACACACTGACATGAAGTCGTGAACCTAGAGAGAGATCATCAGACTCAGCCCCAATTCCAAGTATGTGGACTCCCACCCCCATCCCCAGTGAAGAATGTTCTTCAGAGGACAGCACTGAAGCTACAGCTTAGGGAGTGGGGCATGTCTGATTAGATCACATAGGATCAAACAAAGAGGGAAGGAAAGAGAGTGGAACACTCTCTGGCCCACCAAACTCCAAGGATGATATCCCTACTTGGAGCAGCCAATGAACAGAGAGGACCACCCATGAGCTATGACACCCCCCACTGACCCATAGTGCTAGAGGGGTCAACACTGGTGACAGTGCAGGAATTGTGCCCGATCTGACACCACCACACCAGAGTGAAACACTAAGGTTGTGCAACAGAGCAGCTAGGATAGCAAAGCAATGAAATCCCTGAGGAATTAAAAAAAAAAAAAAAGACGATGCTATTGGTTTTCAAATAGCTCAGGACCATGGAAGAGGATATCAAGAAGGCACTACCCTTCTGAATAGACAAGAACAAATTTAAATATCTAGGAATATATTTAACAATTAAAAAAGTAAAGACTTATACAAGGACAACTACAAGACCTTACTAGAGGAAACCAAAATCAACCTCCACAAATGGAACAACATTTCTTGTGGATTGGAAGACTCAACATAGTAAAGATGTCAGTGTTATCCAAAGCAGTTTATAATTTTAAGGCTATTCTGATTCAAGTACCAATAATCTTTTTCAAGTCAGAAGAACTAACCACCAGAAAACTGACCCTCTCCTATGGAGATGGAAGAAGCCCAGAATTAGCAGAGAACTCCTCAAGAAGAAAGACAATGTCAGAGACATCGCTTTACCTGATTTCTACATCCACTACACTGCCACATGGTACTGCCATAATGACAGACTCTCAGATCAGTGGAAAGGAACAGAAAACCCAGAAATGAAACCATCTGTATATAGACAACTGGTCTTTAATAAAAGCCTCAAAAGCATCAAGTGGGAGGTGGTTGCTCTCTTTAACAAGTGGTACTGGAAATAATGAATAGTCACATGCAGAAAAATGAAGCATGATGTTTACCTCACCCCATATTCAAGAACAAACTTAAAGTGGATCACTGACCTAGATGTAAAACCCCAACCAATAGGACCGTGAATTAAGGAATTGGGACAAACCTAAGAATGTTGGCCCAGGGAACACATAGAATAACTGCAATAGGGAAGGGTAAACACACAGCGAATTTGAAATTGACAAGTGGGATTTCCTAAGAATAAAACATTTGTGCACATCAAAAGACTTTACCAAGAGTGTAATAAGGCAACCAACAGACTGGGAGAAGAGTTTTAGCAATGACACAGTACACAAAAACAACCATGAGCTATCATCTAACACACTTGGATTTACCCCAAATCAGAAAATCAGAGAACAACAAATATTGGAGGGAATGTGATAAAATAGGAATATTCTTCTACTACTACTGGTTGTGTACAGATATGTACAGCTCCTATGGAAAGCGATCTGGTGATATTTAAACAAAACGGACAATTCCAGCAGCGGCTCCATAGGAGCAAAGGCTGGGCCTCCTACTCCCACTACCAGAGGGCAGTGATGCCTCCGCCCCAAAAAATGGAAATTGATCTAACCTATGATCCAGCTATCCCTCTACTGGGCATATACCCAAAAGAGGTAAGAAATAAAAGATGGCTGGTCATCTGTATCCCAATGTTTATTGCAGCACAATTCACAATCAAAAAGAATTGGAAACAATCTAAATTTTCATGAATAGTCAAGTGGATCAGTAAACTCTAACACATAGACACAATGGAGTACTATGAAGCACTGAAAAGCACAGACAATCAAATGAAACACATCACTTTCTGGGAAGAGCTGGAGGAAATTTTACTAAGTGAGGTCAGTCAATCACAAAAGGACAAGTAAAACATGAGTCCCCTGAGGTAAGTAGAATCAGCACAGTAGATACAGAAGAAAAGACACTTATCTTGCAATATACAGGTGGAAACAGGCAATTGGGTGGAAGTCAGAAAAAATCCAAGGAGGTACATGTGAATTCAACACAAAGAAGGGGAGAGGAGGAAAGAAGGAGAGAGAAAAGAGGGGGAGAAACTGAGATGATGGTAGGGGTGGAGCAGAGCACTAAACTACTCAGGGTGAGAGCATTGATTATGTCTCCACAGAATTGGGAGTGTGCATACAGACCCCAACATGGCACAAACTAGGATAGTAACATAACCACATGGAGAATTGTATGAAAAGATTGGCTTCCAGGCTGGCCCCAACCAAAGCCAAACTGACCCCTGTTCTAGAAGTATGTGTGACAGAGAACAACATTAAACCTTCAGGTGGGGAAAAGGCATTGACTTATCCTTCCCACAGGGAAGCAAACCAAGAAGAAAAAAGGGAAAAGGGCTGTCAGCTTAGATTCCATATTGGCACACCAAGCCTGGCGGATGATGCCCCTGGTCGGAGCTGCTAAGGCACAGAAAGCACTGTAGAGCTGACAGCTCAAAACAAGTTATCCCTAGAGCCTAACTGGAGCACACTGCAACAGAAGAAAGTAATGGGGACTCACGGTGGGGTCATAGTGTGGTCTGACTCCCAAGCAACCAGGCAAACCAAGAAGGTAGCATAACAAATTAGCAAGTGGAACAAAGCCACACCACAAAGCCGCTAAAGAGTGCCCCTCCCCCCAATAGATTTCAGGCTAGGAGGGGCAGCCCGTGGAACTCCTCCAGGACCAGGGGTGATAGTGTCATAAAGGCTAGCCACAGACCGGGAAATATGTGTGTTGTTTTTTCTCTCCCTCTCTCTTTTATTTTCCTTTTCCTTCCTTTTTCCTCTCCTTTTTTCACGCTTTTGGTTTCTCATTGTTTGGCTTAGGACATTATTGGTTTGCGTACATATATAAGACTGGCATGGGAAACAAGCTCAGGGAATAAGCAACAGGCCAATGGAACCGAAGAGTATTGGGTGGAGGTGGGGAGGTGGGGAAGGTGTGGTGAGCTAACAATGCCATAGACAGGGGAACAACCGGGGAATTAAAACCAACAACAAGGAGGTTTTAGAGATTCTGTGGGTATTAAAGAAATGCCAATCTAGCTGAGAGGAAGTACTAAGAAGTAGAAGAAGAGGGAATGTGATAGTGGGGTAGATGGAAGACAAAAGGAAACAGAGAAGACTCTAGGAAGCAAAGTTATAGATAGAGGTATTAACAGAGTTGTGTACTTATGCAAACACATTAATCCATAAAAATAGAGGTATTGGCCTATGTATATATATATTTATAAAGCAATACATTGAGATTGCAGATGGCCCTTTGGCCTGAGCTCATACTCTCCCTAAATATAAGAGCATTTTGTCTAACAAACTGATATTTTGTGATGCTCACTCTGCCCCACCCCACAGCACAAATGCTGAAGACAAATTGGTGCCTATACAAATGTGGTGAAGAAAGCTGATGGTGCCCAGCAATCAAAGATACAGTGGCTAGAGTCTTACAGGCTTGAAGATTAAACAAGTGACCATCTAGCTGAGAAGCAACAAAGCCCTCTTGAAAAAAGCACACCAGCCTGTGTGACCATGAGATGTCGATGGGATCAGGTATCAGGAATCAAAGACCCAAAACAAAAAAATCATATCATTGTGAATAAGGAGGAAGGCAGAGTGGAGAACCAAAGCCCATCTGTAGACAACTGGACATCCCATTACAAAAGGGTCACAAGGAAGAGATAAGTCAGTTAGGGTGCAGTAGAACACAGATGAAGCATATAACTTTCCTCTAGTTCTTTAATGCTTCTTCCCCCAACTATTGTGACCCCAATTCTACCTTAAAAATCTGACCAGATCAGAGAATGTACGCTGATCCAGATTAGCACTCCCAACATAAGGCTAAACCCTTCAGGACCAAGAAAAAGGAAGTTGTGGGGGTAGAGAGGGAACCCATCATAATAACCTACATATAACCCCCTGCCTGGGGGACAGACAATAGAAAAGTGGGTGAAGGGAGACAGCAGTCAGCTTAATATTTGAAAATATAATAATTTATAAATTTTTCATGAGGGGGAGGGTGGGGGCAAACGTGCTGATATCAAGGACTCAAGTAGAAAGAATGTTTTTAAAATAATGATGGTAACATATGTACAAATGTGCTTGACACAATATATGGATGATGGATTATGATAAGACCTTTAAAAGTTCCCAATAAAATGATTTTTTAAAGTACTATAAAATTAAATTAAAATTTAAAAAAATTAAGTTTTTTTTTAAATTAATATCACGTAGAAATTGAGAGCAGTGCCAGACTATGATCACAATTTTTCTTTCTCTTTTTTTTCATTTACAATCGCATGAAATTTTTTATTGAAATCTCTCAAAACGTTGCCAAGATCACAATTTTTCATAATCTCATGTTTCTCAGTCATCAGTTTTCTCTCTATTTCCACCATTTATATTCCCATTTTTTACAACTTCACATTTTATCCAGCCCAGTCCTAGACCTTTGAAGGGTCATTGGGTGTATATTGTTTTTCCCCAGGACTATGTCTTATTGTTTCTTGCATACAAGCCTCCGCATTTGAGTACTAACTACAGAGTTATAAACATAGCAGGGCAAGAGTTCATGCAAGAGGAAAGATATGTTAAAAGGTGCTAGCAAAGTGGTAAGTCGAATTGCCAAAGATAGTTCAACAATATTATTTATTCCTGGCTTTTTATATTTCCAGGGTCAGAAGTGAGGGGCTCTTTTGAGTCATGTCTTACTTTCAAGTTTCCTATATGCATTTCTCTATCACTATCTTTCTTTCTTTCTGCCTTTCTTTTTCACACACACACACACACACACACACACATTTCATATCAGAACCCATGTGTGCCAAAACAAACAAAACTGTGCTTCATAGTATTTTCAAACTTATTTTTATTTTTTTAAAAAAATAGAGCACCAGTCCTGTGTACTGAAGGACCATTGGGGGTGGGGGGGTGGGGGGGGGTTCAAAACACCAATCTTTCCGTTAGTGGTCAAGTGGTTACATTACCCAGGAGCCCAATAGAACTTGGGAGAAAGCCATAAAACTGCTAACATTGAGTCACCTCCAATTGATAGCAACCCCATGCACAACAGAGAAAAATACAGTCTAGTCCTGTGGAAGCTTCTCCTTTGCTGTTGGGTTTGAGCTCCTTGTGTCAGGTCATCTTATTTTCACGGACTTACCAATCACTATTTCTTTTTTCTATGACTAGTCTTTCCTGGTAGCTTGTTCAGAGTAAGTGAGACAAAGTCTCACTATCCTCAATTTTAAGGAGCATACAAGAGAGATGTATTTGTTCTTTTCTTTAAGGAAATTTTGATATTCATTAATTATATAATTCAAATGTTTTGCCTATTAGTCAGTCTCCTTTTGTTATTGCCCAGCTTTTGAATGCATATGAGGTCATTGAAAAATACCACGGCTTGAGTGAAGGACACTTACTTATCCTCAAAGAGACATCTTTGCTCTTCAACTTTATATAGAGGTCGTGTGCAACTCAATGCAATACATCATTTGACATCTTCAGTGTTGCTTATGTTGAGTATTGAGGATCCAATAAAATGAAATCTTTGACAGCTTCTATCTTTTCTCTATTTACGATGATGTGGCCTATTGATCTAATTGTGAATATTTGGGTTTTGCTTTTACATTGAGTTGTAATCCATAATTAAGGCAGTCCTTTATCTTCATCAGCAAGTGCTTTGAGTCCTAGTCAAATTTCAGAAAGCAAGGTGTTATCATCTGCATACTGCAGATTGGTAATGGGACATTCCAATTCTGATATAGCATACTTAATATAGTCCAGTTTCTTGCATTATTCTCTCATCATACAGATTGAGTAAGTATGAACATGCAACTATCTGGACCATGACAGCTTGGCTTCTTCTCCTCCTCTGTCTTATTTGATTGTTCTCATTTTACATATGTAGAAATTAAAGGCTCAGCATCAACTACCCCAGTTCACAAAATGTTAGTACCTAGTACTAGCTAGTACCTAGATCTCTCTGAACTACAGAGACCGTTTTCAGAGGTATGCTGAGACATAACAATAGAGCAATGCTGTGCAAAAGAAAGCAAGGCCTGGAATTAACTTGTTGAACACAACATATAAGTAATTTGGGCACTAGTAGTGCATGATCATATTTGCTAGGTGGAGATTGGAGGTTTAGAGTCAAACATAACAAATTTACACTCCGCCAACCAGATGTGTTTTTGTTTTGGCTTGTTTTGATGTGACTTTGAATTCTCCATGTTTTATCAACACTTGATCATAAATGTCTTATTTTTGATGAAGCAGGTGTGCTAATTTACCCAACCCCACCTTTTCCTGGTTTTTCACTTAGCAGTTTCTCTAATATACATTACCGGGAAACATTTGGGTTTATGGTCTCTGCTTGGAATGAAGCATGTGTAGAAGATAGTGAAAATATTAATTAGTAGCTAATATATGGTATTCTGTATGCATTCTTTGTTTCAAATTCTGTGCCCAGGGCTTTATATGTATTGTGTCAACTGAGCTTTAAAGCAAATTGAAATAGAAGCTTTTGATGCTCTTTTCAAATCACCTTACCTCCTTTTTACTATTCCTTCGTTTCTGTGTTCTGTTTTCATCTATATTAGGCACTTACAACTTTTTAAGGAAGACTGAGTTGGGAATATGGGAACCTGGTCATTTCATCCCTTTCCTCACTGACTAAATTGCTAAAGGAACAGAGAATCCTCCAGACTAGTTGTCTTGTAGACACCAATTCATGGTGATACTTTAGGTGTCAGAGTCGAAGTGAACGCCAGAAAGGTTTTGGTGGCTGAAGTAGAGCAATAGGTTTCAGACTTTGAGTGGACTCATTCTACCTTTGGGATAACGGTCGGACACTTTAAGTCCCATTAAGGGACTCTGTAGGAGCCCTGGTGGTATAGTGATTACATATTAGCCTATGAACTGCAAGGACAGGATTTCAAAACCACCAGCCATTCTGAAAGAGAAAGACGGGCTTTCTACTTCTGTAAAGAGTTACAGTCTTGGAAACATCCAGGTCCTTTCTACCCTGTCCTATAACGTCACTATGACTTGGCATTGACCCAATGGTAGTGAGTTTGGTTTGGAGTTTTGCAAAAGGACTCCATGAATTGGCACCAACGAATTTGCCTCCCAAGCATGGATATACCCTGGAACCTTACATATAGTGCCCAGTTCCCCTGAAGATCACCTTTGCCTGGATCCTTCCCCTTCTCTATAACATTAGATGATCCTCATTTCATATGTGTGGAAATTAAGGCCCCAGAGTGGCTTACTCTTTTAAACAATGTGCTAGCACTAAAACCTAGATCTGTTTGGACTGCAGAGCTCTTCTTCCAGGTACGTTAAGACATAAGAGAAAGGTTAAAGATCTTACAAAATAAAATAATGCCTGGAATTGTCCTTTTGGCAGACAACATAGGAATTATGTCTGTAATGATAATAATGTTTGTTCAGTTCAGTCAGTCTGTTTTTCTTTTGTTTTTCTAGTCTCCTCTTACTTCCAACCCAGGACTGGTTACTGAAGAAAACTAGAGGCCTAGAAAAAGGCTTACTTATACTCCCACCACCAGAGGGCAGTGATGCCTAAAAAAAAAAAAGAAAAAAGAAAAAGGCTTACTTCAGGAATAGGTTATTTTTCTTCTGTAAGAGTCTGGCACAAGGGTGGCAGAGTTGTACAAATGACTAAAAAACTTAGCTATTAACTAAAATGTTGTAGGTTTGATTTCGCTTAGAGATGCCTCAGAAAAGAGACCTGATAATCTACTTGTGAAAATCAACCAGGGGAAACCCTAAAGAACATAGTTCTACACTGATGCACATGGAGTTCTACACATGGCTCAAAATTTACTTAGTAGTCATTGGTTAAAGGAGGCTGATTCAAGCCATGGTATTCTCCATTGCATCACAAGCCTGTGGAACTTAAATATTACATAAGGAACATTGTAGAAAAGTAAACGCATTGAATTTGGGTGCTGGAGAAGAATATTGACAGTACAATAGATTACTAAAAGGAAAAAATATCTTTATTGGAAGAAGTAAAGCCAGAGTGCTCCTTAGAAGCAAGGATGCCTAGACTTTGGACAGGTTGTCAGAAGAAACCAGTTACTGGAGAAAGACATCAAGTTTGGTCAGGTGAAAGGGCAATGAAAAAGAAGACCCTCAAGGAAATGGACTGAAAGTGTGGCTGCGTCAAAGGTCTCGGGCATGGGAACTATTGTGAGGATGGCACAGTGAACACCAACCAGTGTTCCATTCGATTGTGCATAGATTACTATGGGTCAGAGCTGACTCAATGGCACACAACAGCAATCTTTATAGGTGTAGAAAATCTCATTTTTTTAAGCAGCACCATAGGACTTAGCAACTATGTCTGCTATGCTGCAACATAGGAAAGAGAGACTGATTCTTCCCAGTGGTGTAGTCGCTGTCAGAGGACTTAAACCAAAGCAAAGGAGGTGCATTATTAACTTGCAATATGCAGATAATACGACATCCTTAGATGAAAATGAAGACCTGCAAGACTGATCAATAAAGATCAAAGACTACCTCCTCCAGTATGAATGATACCTCAATATAAAGAAAGCAAAAATCCTCACAACTGGACCAATCAGTGAAAGCATGATAGACAAGATATTTATGTTGTCAAGGACTTCATGTAATCTGGGTCCACATCAATGTCCAAGGAAACAGCAATCAAGAAATAAAATGATGTATCGCTTTGGGTAAATCTACTGCTCAAGATATCGTTAAAGCAGTGACTCTCAAACAGTGGGTCAAATGACCCTTTCACACAGGTCGCCTAAGACCATCAGAAAAACACTTATTTCTGATAGGTGGGTCTGCCCACATACAGATATGCTCACGTGCATAATGTATCCAACATGATGTCATCATCACACCAACCCCCATCACATATACCCTATACAAATACAGGTGTATGTGACAGGGTTGGCACCATAAAACACTTAAGCACACCAATCACACGTGTGTAGAAAGCAGCTACTGTGTGGAAAGCAACTGCTGTGTTGAAAGCAGCAGTATTGGAGTTAAAACAACACTTCCTGAATTATAATTACTGGGTAAATGTAAAATTATGTACTGTAAAATCATCAATTACTGCAAAAAATATGTATATTTGTACCATGAGAACAATCTGGATGCTGTTACCTATGCTACACCATGCTTCAAGAAAAAATTGATTTGTAATTAGAAGTAAATATTTCACAATATATAATTATTATACTGCTTTGTGATCAGTCACTACGCTTTAATTGTATTCAATTTGTAACAATGAAAATACATCTGCAATAACAGATATTTACATTATGATTCATAGCAGTGGCAAAAATTACAGTTTTGAAGCAGTAATGAAAATAATTTTATTGTTGGTTGTCACCACAACATGAAGAACTGTATAAAAGGGTCACGGCATTAGGAAGCTTGAGAACCACTGCTTTAAAGTGTCAGAATTAAAGATTTAAGGACTTTAAAAACTAAGGTGTGCCAATCCAAGCCATGATATTTTCAATCTCTTCTTCTGCATGTGGAACTTGGGCAATAATAAACAAACACTGAGACAAAGAATATGTTCTCGATCATCTGGTTAACAAATGCAGAAGTATCTTGATTTCATTGTTCAATATGGCTTTGTCACCAGCATTTCTTCCAGAAATTAAGACCACCACTTTTTTTCTTGGGCCTTTTCTCTCTCTTATTATGATTAAGTAGTTGTCTACATGATAAATTTCAACCCAGAAAATGTAGCTCCTCAGAATTTAATTTGATTCCTTTGGCACTCTCTCCTAGGAACTTTTTGTTTGTTTCTTAATGTCTACCCTCTAGAAATATGCATCAAGATTTAGATCGTAGAGCCAGAGTGATTGCTACATTCTACTGAAGACAACAAAAGAAGAAGAATCCTCAGGATGGATAGAAATAAGAAATTCTGGACTCATCTCCCTGACCATTCCATAGTACCCTTGACTTCATTGTGAAATTTCCCTTTGCATGTCTCTTTTTTGGGAAAATAGGGATTAGAGGATCCTTACATTGTGATAGTTCATTGGAAATCCATGTTCTTAAACTGGTCTCTAAGCCCTTGGTCTGTTCACTTCATTTGTCTCTCTTCTCTTCTATCCATGACCTCTTGTTCAACCACACTGTCTTACTGAGTGTTCCTCAAATGTGCCCAGTATTCTCTTACCCTGACACATTTGCATATACTTCTCTCTTTGTGGGAGTCACTGCTATCAAATGACAAAGTTGTTTGCCTCTCCATGTCCTTCAGTGAGATGCTGAAATCAGAGATTTTGCCCAAGAGTACCTAGTTGACAAAATCCCTAACCATCACACCTTCTTTGTTATGCACAACTTTGTACTGCCAGCCCTATACCACACACTTATGACATTTCATATCCCTCGCTAGTACTTCGTATTTATCCACAACTCTTAGCACCACTTTGATATTACTTATTTATTTTGTATATTTTCCATCTCTTCCCGCATGGCTGATTTGGATTGACTGTTTTGTTCATTACTGTATCCTCATTATGACCAAAACATTTTAGAAGCTCAAAAATAAATGTAGAAGAAGTGACTGAAGGGTACTTATTTAAAATTCTAATGTCTAGTACAAAAATCAAAAAAATATTGCCATCAAGGTGACTCTAATTCAGAGACCCTGAGGCTATAGTATTGATGGAGGCAAAGGGCCCTGTACATCTCTCTTATGCAGATCAGATGGCAATCTTTTGGGTTGTAGTCATACGCTTCATCATTGCACCAGCAGGACTCTTTGCCCAGCACAATAAAGGAGTTGGAACCTCCTTGGTAGCCCCTAATAGCAACAAAACAGCAACCCATTCGGTATTTCTGAGGGGTACTTGTCTAAAAGAAGCTTTTCCTGGGGACTTAAATTTAAACTTACTTCATTTAGTGACAGGATTTAAACTTTCTTTCTAAGTCGGACAGCCTCATCTTTGTCATGTGGAATAGTTGGTAAGTGTGAACCATCAACTTTGAGATTAACCACCAAATGCCTACAGTTTAGTGCCACCAGGACTTCTTCAACTATACAAGGAGGCTTCAAAAAGTATATGGAATTCTCTAACATATTTCAATTGCATTTTAATATAAACTTTTTAAAGGCCCCTCATAGGGTCCCAATGAGAAAAAACAGCTTCCAACTCCATGACACCTAGAAACAATAACATACTAGAAATGACATGGATTTTGGTCTCACAAACTCTGGATTTTGTCTGATTCTACCACTTGACAGCTGAGAAAATTTGAGTCAAATTAAATCTCCCTGGATCTTTGTTTCTTTTTATTTCAAATAATAATAATAATAGCTATTGTTACAGTGTTTCTGCTTCATATGCACTCTTGTGTATGAAAATGAGATCATGTATGTGAATGTGCTTTATTAAGCAAGTTGGTTGTTGCTATCACTATTTAGTTGGAACTGTGGGTTCTACAGATGCTCTTGACCTAAAAAATATATATATACCACTTAGTCATTCCTACAAGATTTTGACTTTTAGGCGTTAAGTTCTATTTTGCAAGTTTATTCACAAGTTTATGACTTTCTTTGCTTCAAGCTTTGATAAATGTCTAGCACATTCACTCTTTTACTCTGAGGGTACTTTTCTTAAAGTACGACAAGATGCTTTAGAGACAGGGATCACATGCATTTTTACAATTTAAAAGAGAAGGACATGAGGCTGGGGAGAAAAAAAAAATCTCTTAAGATCAAGAGATCCAGACTTCTGTATATTAACTTCTTTTTCCATAGGACCATGGAAGTAGATCTTTTGACTTGCCCTATGTCCTGCTCTGATCTCTAACAGAAGAGGAGACCTGGTGGTGGTTGCTATGTGTTAAGAAAAGGATTTCCACTCCCATGAAGAGTTACAGCCTCAGAAACCCACAAGAGCAGTTCTACCCGGCTCTCTATGGTCACTGTGAGTCCGCATCGAGTTAAGGACAGTGAATATCTCTAACAGGAGTTTATATCAAGATTTCACCCTAGACATAGAAGAAGATGAAAAGGGTACCATAATGGTTTATGCACTTAGGTGGTTATGAACTGATAACCACAAGGACAAGAATTCAAACCTACAAGCTGCTCCAGGAAGAACATGAAATTATCTGTTCCAGGAAGATTTACAATTTTAGTAACCCCAAAGGATTGGTTCTGTTCTGGCTGATAAGGTCTATAGAAGTTGGAAGGCAATGGGATTGTTATCGCCTGCTCCCATCTCTACTAGAAGTTTATATCAGGAATTCACCCAAGACAAATGGAAAGGGGGAAATGGAGGCAATTTATGTAGCCTCATAGAACAGAAAATTGATTTGAACCAGTAAGACCAAATCAAACCTGCTACCATTGAGTCCTATCTATTGTGATCCTATGTGGTACCAAATAAAACTACTCCACAAGATTTTCCGTAGTTGCAAGATTTATAACCACATTTGAAATCAGGAAAGTTACATATCGGTGTTATATTCTTTCACTGTACTTTATTCAATTTGTGTGCTGAGAAAATAATCAGAGAAGCTGTACTATTGGAAAAAGAATGTAGCATCAGGACTGGAGAAAGAGTTATTAACAATCTTTAATGTGTAAATAGCACAACTGTTTTTGGCGAGAATGAGTAAAACTTAAGGTATTTGCTAATAAATAACAAAACTTTGCTTTTAAGTATGGATGGCAACTCAATGTAAAAAAAAATCCTCACAAATGGATCACTAGTCAGCATTATAATAAATAAAGGCTGAATTTTGCTTGGGTCCATAATAAGTGCTCTTGGAAACAGCAGTCACGAAATCAAATGATATATTGCGTTGGTCCAAATCTGCTGCACACAACCACTTTCAAGCATTGAAGAGCAAGGATGTCACTTTGGGGACTAAAGTAGACTTGACCCAATCTTCAGCAGTCTTGGTTGCCTCTTGAATAAGAAGGACTAAAGAAGAATTATTGCATTTGAATTATGACGCCAGCAAAGAATACTGAAAGTACTGGAGAATGACAGGAGAACAAACAAATCTATCTTAAAGGAAGTACAGCAAGAAGACTCACTGAAGTAAGACCGGCAAGACTGTCTGACAGACTTTGAAAATGTCGAGAGAGACCACTCCCTGGAAAGGGACATCAAGTTTGCTAAAGTAGAAGGTCAATGAAAAAGAGGAAGACTTTTGACAAGATGGACGGATACAGTATCTGTAACAATGGCTCACACATAACACTAATTGTGAGGATGATGCAGGACCAGGCAGTGTTTCATTGTAGTGTACGTATGGTTGTTATGAGTTGAAGCAGACTCCTTGGCAACTGAAAACAACAATCTTCATGAATTAGTTTGCCTGGTCTTTCTTCCACCACACTCCAGGGTCAGTTTGCATTGCCAACCATTAATAAATTAGTAGTGAAAAACAAACCATTTTCATCACCCAGAAACCTTATTTGTTCCTCAATAATGAAGGAATAAAGTCATTACATATTGGCCATTTCAGGTAAGGTTATAAACTCTTCATATCCAAACAATGTAGCCATAATATTGCCTCCTACTATTATACTATACATACTATTATATTACTTCATAACAAAGGCCATTTTCTTAGATGATGAATAAAAAGGTATTGATTCCCATCAACAAGAGACTTTCCATCAGCTTTAAGATTATAAAAGTACTTGTTTGAAAAGGTCCTCATTAGATGGAATTGATGAAACTATTATTTCTGGTGTATATCTGGGCAAATTCCTACTTGAATTCTCAGCACCAGATGACTCAGCTTTCTTAAATTACAAAAACAGCCTACTTATATCCTGATTTTGATTGTGCTTTTTTGTCAGGCACTGGATGCCTGGGATAAGTTACAGAAACATGGATTCAAGTAAGGTCGACACTTTCAGAGTTGGTAAATGAGACACAGAAACAGATCCATAGGATAGTACTTCCTACTGAAGGCTTAGCAAAAATTGGCCATATATTTTGTTATTGCCATTGCTGTTGTTGCTTTTGTCCAAAACAGAACTGTTTCCTTCAGGGAAACCCAGAAGTCAAAAGGGACAAATATATGAGGAAGCCAGTACATCCTGTAAATGCTGGGTTGTGTTTTCTGGTAAATATTTACTTTTGTCCTTTTCAGGTTGTCTTTGGTCTTGGCTTTTATCCACCAAGAATGGCAAGTTTCATTAATTACCCCATTGGCCAAAGGAACAACAATGCTCTGTGCCTGTCATCATCCATGTCTTTGGATGTCACTTGTCTTCTCCTCGCTGTGACTCCTGCTTTAAGAGGAAATCAGCAAAACACTGCTTGACCTCCTGTAAAAATATGTAATTAGGATGAAGGGGCAGAGCAAGAAGATACAAAACCTAAATGCAAGCTGGAGCCCCCTTTTCCTTCAAAGGTCAAACAAAAATTGGCTCAAAATCTCTATTATATGGCTTGAGATACGTGGTATCTTTCTCTCCTTATGTTCTTTGAGATTTTTATATATGTTTAAGGGATTTTCTGCCAGACAATGTTGACTCTGAATTTCTACTTCTACGAACTATTTGATCTTGAGGGTTATTCTGTTGCTCTGTATATAAACTCTCTGTCCTGTATCCTTTCATTTTAGTGACAAAAAATACCAACCTAAAAATGTGAAAAGAAATTCACATTTAGAGCCTTAGATACTTGCTAAGGACATGGCTGCCTAACCAAGTGTTGAGCAATTACTCTCTCTGAACAAAGTTTGGAAGAAAAAAGAAAACAACCGGACTCCTAAATCTTCCCAGTAGATCTGGCCCAGATAGAGTCTTGAAGTTCAGAGGGAGGATAGTGGCACAATAAGACTGAAAAGATAGAAGATGCTTGGCTGTTCCAATGAGACATTGCTTAATGACTCCCTCCTACAATTCTTGGACCTGTGGCATCAAAGGAGGGCCAGGGAGTGATGTTGACTCTCCCTTACACACTTACACACACACACACACACACACACACACACACAGAGTGAGATTCAAACATCCCTTCACATCCCCACGACCCAGGACTTGAGACCACAGTGTTCTAGGAGTGAAAAGGTTGAGTTAGCACCTCTCTCCTTATGCTTTTCTGGGCCCTGACACTTGATCTAGTCCCACAGAGTACAGCAGCACCGCAACTCTGACATACGTGGGGCAGGCAGGGTGCCCATCATGAAAGATTGGGTGAACCTGTGTTAGAGAAGGGTGCACTTAGTTGAAACAGCTGAGGTAAAATTAGGGTGGGATAATCTGAAGCTCATCAACTGTCTGTAGCACTGGGACTTAAAGGTCACTTGTCAACTCACAGCCAGAGGGGATTAATTTAAGACAGCCTCGATCCTGTTCTGATATTCCAATTCAATGAAGACATATCAGGAAAAGTGGGATATTGTCTTCAAGTTTTCTTCATGACAACTGTATGGGTCGTTGGCCTATACCTGAAAAATGGAGGAACTGTCATTGCAACTGGGACCTTGATAGGAGGCAGTATTTAACTTTTTCCTGTTATCAACCCTTACTGCAAATAGGCCACTGACACGTCTGACCCATGCTTGAATCTATAAGAACTACAGCATGTGCAAAGAGAACACTACTCATTCCATTATTCCTCAAACAACTAATAGAGACAAATATATATATTTAAAAACCATGTCTAAGAAGCAATAACCAATTTCAGTGCACATGAGAAATTAAGAAGAAAATAGCACAATAGAATGACCTATACACAAAAGTATATTCAATAGCTCAGATGAAGAAAAGGCATTGGATCTTTCCATAAGGGAATTTAAAGGAATGATCTTTAGCTACTTTAAGTGGATGAAAGAAATTTTGAAAGAAATACAGAAAAAGATAGAAGAAATCAGGAAAGTACTAAAAGAACAACCCGAAAAAAATAAATGAAAAACTAGGAATAACTCAACAACTTCAGATAGAAATCCAGAAGAAAAATCTCTAAAAACAGTTTTACAGGCTGAAGAAAACCTCAGAATGCTATGGGACACTATAAAAAGTATTACTTTTGATAGACATTCTAGAAAAGTAAGAAGGACATGTAACCATAGAGAAAATTATACAAGAGATATTAGAAGACAATTTCCATAAAATTAGAACAGAAGATGATTATTCAAGATTACTAAAGAACCTCAAACATAATTGATCACAAAAGAAAATCAGCACATCATAATCATGCTTTCTAACATCAAATAAATGGAAAGAACCCTTAGAAAATGTGAGAAAAAAAGAAAAATCACCTTTAAAAGTGAACAAATAAGAATAAACTTAGGTTTTTCCAAAGGAAACCATACAGGGAAGAAGACAGTGGAGCAATAAGTACAAAACATTGAAAGGAAGGGAAAAAAAGAAGAATCCTATATTCATCAAAATTAGCCCTCAAATACGAGGGATAAAGACATTTTTAGATGAGGAAAAACTAAAGGAATTTGTAACATCAAGACTGTTTACAAAAAATGTTAAAGGAAATTATTTAGAAAGAAAATGAACAACAAAGACAACGGTCTAAAATCATTATACATGACACTATTATCAAGAAATCATGTGAAACAAAACCCTGTGATTCAAAATATGATACTAGATATAATGTCCACAATGAAGACGAAAATACAACAATCGGAAAAAAAAGCAGCATTAAGCAATGTGTAGTTTACAAAAGACGAGCCTTTTTTAACTTGGAAACAAATTAATAAAAAGCCAACTAACCTAAACTAAAATCTCTGCAAAATAAAAGAGGAAGACTGCAAAAACATGCTAAATAGTAAGGTAAAAAAGAAAAAAATCGACAAGAATGTTCACAAACAAAATTATATCAACATAGAAAATTATGGTACACAGAAAAGCCAATAATGCAAAAAAATACAGCAAAATGGCAACACTAAAGTCATACATATCAATAATAAAAAAACATAAAAAGGTTAAACTTGCCTGTTAAGAGACAGAGATTAGCTGAATGGATAGCAAATCATGGCTGTTAATATGCTGCTTACAAGAAATACACTTCAGACAAAGACAGAGGCAGACTAAAAATCAAGGGATGGGGAAAATATTTCAAGCTAATAATAATTTTAAAAGGAGGAAAGAAAGGAGGGTAAGAAGAAATAGCAATGTGTTTCTCATACATTGATATCCAACTAAAAGCCTTAACGAGATACAAAGAAAGTCACTAGATTATGCTGAAGGGTACAATCAAACCAGAAAATATTACCAAAATAAACATCTATGCATCCAATAATAGAGCCTCAAAATGCATTCGTCAAACTCTCACAGAGCTGAAGAGATCAATATGCAATACTAATAATAGTAGGAGATTTCATATGCCACTTTAAAGGAAAGACAAAACAATTGTAAAGAAAATTTAAAGATACAGAAGACCTGAACAACACAATTAGTAATTTGATCTAGTCATAATATTCTTTTAGCAAATCAACCAATATCACAATATACATTATTTCCCAGCATTCATGTTAAGTACTACAGAATACATCACAATTTAGACTATAAATGAAGCATCTATAAGTCTAAAAAAAATTCAGAAACAACCAGATAGCTTTTCAAATCACAATAATTTAAACTTAGAAATAAATCACACCAAATAAATAAATTGTATGAAAATTGAACACATCTTACTTTAAAAACACAGGTAATTTTAAAAAAGGATTTTTAATTCTTAAAAAATGAGCACAATTATACAACATACAAACCTTTTAGGGCACAGCAAAAGTACTTCTCAAAATGTAATATTTAGTAAAAAGTGTTCACATCAAAGAGAAGAATAAAACAAAATAAACACTTTAACAAACCTACAGCAACAATTAGAAAAAGGCTAGCAAAAAAAAACCCAGCCATCAGGAAAAAAAGAAACAATAAAAACTAGTGAAGAAATACATGAATCAGAAAGCAAATAGAAAAATTAATGAGACATGAAGTTGGGTCTTCAAAAGGATTAACAAAATGAACAGACCGTGGGCAAACGAAAAGGAAAAGGAACAAAAGTAAATGTTCCAAATAAAAAATGAAATGGGTGACATTACAACAGAACCAACCAAAAATTTAAAAGATAATTACACAATATTGTCAAAGAGAGTTGTGTAACAGATTTGAAAAGCTAGTATTAGAAATTGAAAAAATAGATTTCTAGAAATACATTGCCTACCAAAATTAACATAGATAGCTATAGAAAATCTTAACATAAGAATTATACTGATCATTGAAAAATTACCAGCATCAAAAAGTTCAGGACTAGATAGTTTTCTGTGAAACTCTACCAAACATTTAGAGGTGTTAATACCAATTATACGTAAACTATTCTAGAATATAGAAAGAACAGCATAAAGCCAAACTCATTTTATGAAGCAGATATGACACTTATACGCAAAATGGGCAAAGACATCACCAGAATAGAAAATCATAGACCATTTAGATACTAAAATTTTCAACCAAATTCTAACAATTCAACAAAACATTAAAAATTAATATACCAGGATGAATGGGATTTATGACAACTAGCAAGAATAGCTTGATATTAGACAAATAATACATATGATCCAGTAAACAAATAAAAGAAAAGGAAAGAATCATATAATTATACCAATTGATGCAGAAGAGATAGTTGATAAAATCCAACATCCATTCTTGATAACAACACCCAATAAAATAAGAATAAAAGTAAAATTCCTTTACACAATAAAGTCCGCATATGAGAAACCAACAGCCAACATTTCACACAGTGGAGAGAAACTAAAAGCATTCCCCTTCCATGTTAACCAGACAAGATTGCCCTTTACTATGACTCTTACTTAATATAATCTTTGAAATATTAGCCAGATCTATGACACATCAAAAAGAAAGTAAAGGCATTTTTCTTTCAATTGTGAAAGCACAGTGTGTCAGTTCAGGTAGGCTAAAGGAGCAAATTTCATAGACATGCATATGGATATAAGGAAAAAGGTTTATATATTTATATAAGAGAAATAGGACATTAAGAAAGAATCCCAACCCAGTCCAGTACAAAGTCATAAGTCCGATATTAACCCATATACCCGAAATCAGTCTATAAAGTCTCCTTCCAACTCACCAAGTCACAGGTCAGTGGGAGCAGAATTCTGGTGCTGGCAGGGCTCTCCCCATGGCTCCTTGCTTCCAGGGCTCAGGGTGTCAGTGGCCAAAGTCAACCAGGCTCTTTATTGCCCCATTTCTCCTGCTTTCATTGACAAGCAGTAAATCTGGGTGGTCACCTAACAAGCTTTTCAGTCTGTCACAAGTTTCCTTTAACATTCAGACCCAGCGAGGAGTTATCTTCATGGTTCCAGATTCCTTCACTTCTGGGGATAATCACTAGTCAGGATTTTCCAAGGAAATCGACTCTATTCTTCTTTATTAGTCAGTCTGAACTTCTCTCAGACTACAAGTATCCTGAATACTCCAAAAGACTGGGTGGGGCTACTTTCTTCAGAGAAGTCTTTCCAGGTGTGGCCTAACCCCATTTAAGCACAAGGTGGGGTTAATCTCTTTAGAGCTGTCTTTGACGCTAAGTCCTAAACCCTCTAGAGATCAATGCTTGGCTTGAGGTAACTGGATTTGCAAACTGTTTCCTTACTTCCCAATAAACATTTCTATGCATCCTTATAATTACAATAACAGGCACAAGAAATCAGTATAAACAGCATAGTCAGAAATTAAACTTAATTCTTAAAACAGTCAAGGTCAATACTTATTAAGCTTATCTATAGCCTTATCTAAACTACTGTTTACACAAAAACATTGAATTAGGCCTCTTCAAAACAGATCCCTGCTTTGGGTCAGGCATTCTGACCTTCTTAACCATTGTCCTTGAACAGAATCCCCATTTTATAAAGAAATAACCAAAGAGCGCATCCTAACAAAGTTATCAAAACTTTAACTTCCCACATTGTTTCCAGAAAATCACTCGGTAAACTGCACAGACATATCTGACTTCTGGCTAGCCAAAAAAGTAACAATACCACGAGGCACAAGTCAAACATACATTCTCTTTCCATTTTTATGATTTGTTCCTCTAGTACCCCACTCCTAAGGTACCATGATGTGTCAGTCTGGGTAGACTAGAGGAACAAATTTCATAGACATGCATATGGATATAAGGAAATACATATATATATATGAAATAGGACATTAAGAAAGAATCCCAATCCAGTCCAGTACAAAGTCATAAGTCCGATATTAACCCATATGCCCGAAATCAGTCTATAAAGTATCCTTCCGACTCACCAAGTCACAGGTCAGTAGATGCAGAATTCCGGTGCTGGCAGGGTCTCCCCATGGCTCCTCGCTTCCAGGGCTCAGGGTCCATCAACAGCATGCCGCTCCAGCTTCAGAGGTCTGGCTCCATCAGGGTAAAACCGTGTGGTCTCTCCGCTGCCTCCTCCAGCTTCTTGGACGCTGCCAGCTTGTCTTTTCCGTGATTCATAGTCTCTGAGACTCTCTCCCAACCACTGGGGAAGATAGCTTCTCATCTCACGAGGGAAATATCGCGAGATTTCCCAGAAGTCTCAGTAGAAAGCCATGCCCACATAGAGGCCTCACTGGCTACTCAATGGTTATCTCCAGATTAACAGACTAGACTCCACCGCTACATTTCAATCATAAAATTTACATAAGCACATAACTGCCACACACAGCAAAACTATTTATTTG
>PVJH01004309.1:0-127348 GCA_004026705.1 Nesogale talazaci
ATTTCAAGATTCTGGAAGTACAGTGCTGACTTTGATCTATCTGACTTCAAAGAAATATAATCAATACAATTACTATTCAAATTTCTGCACCAAATACAAAAACTCATGGTTAAGAAATTGAAAAATTCTACCCTTTTTTCCTCACTGGAAGAAAATCTATATTTGTACCCATTCCAAAGTAAGGTGACTCAATGGAATGTCTCAACTATAGAGCAACATTTTTGGTATCAATGGAAGTAAAATTTTGCTACAGATCACCCCAAAACAGTCACAGCAGTTAGTTGACAGGCAACTGCCAGAAATTCAGGCTGGATTCAGAAGGGAATGTGGAACAAGGGGTCTTATTGCAGATGTCAGATCAATCATGACTCAAAGCAGAAATGAACAGAAATATGCATTATTGGGTTGTATTGAATATGTAAGTACAAACATGCACTTATGATTCATTTATAATTATTGGTAATTGAAATGCAAAAGTTGGAAAGAAAGGGGAATAAAATATGGTCTTGGGGATAATGACGAAGCTGAAGACCCTATAGTAGCATTTTGAAAGATCAATGGTTTGTTCATAGCAAATGCCTTCTTGAACATCATGCAAGGTGACTATACAAATGGATTTCTTTAGACAGAAGACACAAATCCAATTGACTCTATCTGTGGGCAGACAAAATGGAGAAGCCCAATATCTTAGCTACACCCAGACCAGGGGATGATTTTGGAGCAGACCATTAATTACTCATGTGTAAGTTCAGGTTGAAGTGGGAGCTGAAGAAAATTAAAATAGGTCCATGAGTGCCAAAATATGACCCCGAATCTATCTCACCTGAATTTTGAGAATATTTCAAGAACATTTTGATGTTGTGAACACTTACAAACAAGAATAGCATTCATAAGAAAATAAAAGCTCATTTATAACAAACAAAAAAACAGGACAGAAAGAAAAGATCAAAGTGAATGTTCTAAAAGCATCTGACACTTGCTCTTTATCATATAGTAACTAAAGAAAATGGAAAAAGTAATGAAGTCAAAGTGCTGAATAGAAAAATTTCAAAGGACAACTTGAGAAGACAGAGTAAAATATCATAATGAAATATGGAAAGACCTAGAGAAAGCCAAAAAGGAGAGCACATGTTAAACTGAAAAAAACTAAAGAAAAAGATCCAAATCTGAAGTTGTAGTAGTGCAAGTAGGGAAAAATATTGAATGATGCAAGCATCACCAAAAGAAGATGGAAAGAACATGCAGAGCCACTGTATCAAAAAAGAACTAATTGATATCATACCATTTCAGAAGGTATAAGATGAGCAAAAACCAAGGTACTGAAGGAAGAAGTTCAAGATACACTGAAAGCATTAGCCAAGTTGCTACAAACCCATGAAGCCCTGAAAGTACTCACTTGCTGAAGCCAGGAAAATTGGAAGACAACTACTGGATCAGCTAACTAGAAAAAAAAATCTATATTTGTACCCATTCCAATGTAAGATGACTCAATGGAATGTTCCAATTCTAGAACAACATCATTGATATCACATGGAAGCAAAGTTTTGCTACACATCGCCCAACAACAGGCACTACAGTTGACAGGCAACAGCCAGAAATTCAGACTGAGTTCAGAAGGGAATGTGGAACAAGGGGCTTTATTGCAGATGTCAGATCAATCATGACTCAAAGAAGAAATGAACAGAAATATGCATTATTGGTAAGGTGACCAGACGTCCCGCTTTTTAACAATTCATCCCTGGTCATGCTATGTTTTAAAGTTAAATAAATATATTACAATATTATTTTTGCATTCTATGAACAATTTTGTTGCTCCATGTAGACCAAATTTTTGATCAAGAACATCCCCTCCCCTAGGTCTGTGATGTCCCGCTTAAAATATGGTCACTTTAAGTTGTAGTGACTATGACAAGTCATTCAACTACGTAAATCATAACACACTATAGATAACCTTGAGAAGAATGTTAGCTCCACATCGCTTCATTGCTCTTTTTTTGAAACTTCTACATAGAACAAAAAGTAGTTCAGAGAATAGAATGAGAACATTTCAAAGTTTCAAATATGGAACAAAGTGCCTCAGGGTGGTATCTTTTCTCTTTATTTAATCTACATGCCAACCAATTCAACAGAGAAGCTGGATTATAGGAAGAAGGCTTATTAACAACCTGTTATTTACAGATGATGTTGCAACCTTGCTTGCACAAAGTGAAGAGGACTTGAAGTTCTTGTCGATGTAGATCAAGGCTTTCAACCTTTGCTATGGATGACAACTCAATAAAAGGAAAGTTCAAATCCTCAAAACCAGGCCTTAGAGTGAATCATGATAAATGGAGAAAAGGCTGAAGTCAAAGACTTTGTCTTGCTTGAATCCACAATCAACGCTTATGAAAACAGCAGTCAAGAGATCAAAAGACACATTGCATTGGGAAAATGTGCTGTACAAGACTCCTTTAGATTACTGAAAAGCAGGGAGGTTTCTTTGAGGACTGTGTTTGTCTGGGTGTACTGGAGAAACAAATTCATAAACATGTATAGGTATATAAAGAGAAAGTTTTACATAACGGGTAATTGTACAGTAAGAAAACAACCCAACTCAGTGCAATCCAAGGCCATAAATCTAATATTATCCCATATGTCGGATATCAATCTATAAAGTCCTCTTCAGGCTCACTAAGGACTTGCGATGACACCAGGATAAGTACAGACTAGTAAGTGCAGAGTCTTATGTATCCAGTGGTGGTATAAGCATCTCAGTTCTGAGATGTGCGCTTTCTCTGGCTTCGGAAGTCTGGTAGCATCAGGGTAGATACATGTGACTTCTCAGGGACGTCTTACAGGGAACGAGCCTTGTAGGAAGCCCATCTCCAAGGGAATGAACTGAGAGAGAGATAATGTCTCTTGGTTCCATGAAGGAAGTACCAGATTTCCCATAATTCTCAGGAGCAGACCATCCCCACACAGAGGTTTCATTGGCTATCTCTAGATTGACAGATTAGACTCCAGCCCCTACACTCTTAATCCTCAGAATGACACCAGAATAGGTAACTTCCATAAGGACTAAGGCTATACTGATCCCATGCCATGGTATTTTTCATTGCCTCATGTACATGTGAAAGTTGGACATGGAATAAACCAGACCAAAGAATTTGAATTTCAGTGATGAAGACGAATATTCAAAAGATCATGGACTATTAAAAGGACAACCCTATGTGTCTTGGAAAAATTTGTCTAGAGTTCACCTTAGAGTTAAGGAGGAGGAAACTTAATCTTACCTATTTTGGACATCTGTAATAAGGAACCAGTCCCTGGAGAAGCACATCAAGCTTGGTAAATCGGGGGACAGTGGATAGAGGAAATCCCCATTCAAGAGATGGTTTGTCACAGTGCCTGCAACCATGGCCTCAAGCACAGGAACAATTGTGAGGCTCTCACTGCTCCTGCCATTGCTTTGTTCTGCTGTGTATAACATCACTCCGGATCTAGGTCCAGAAGCAACTCTAGAGCACCCAACGACAACACAGATGATAGTGAAAACCAAAAATCAATGTGCAGAGTCCCTAAAGGGGTTAAGTCTGTTAATTCCCTTTGATCATTGACTAGGGACTTGAGTAGCCTTGCCCTCAGGTGCAGTGCCTCCGTAAGTAAGTTAGAACAGCTCTGTTAGGAGGCGGCATTGAATCTCTTCTGACCCATAACAATCCTAAGCACAAGGTAGATATAGTTAGGTTATATTTTAACAACATACCCTTATTTTACTCTCTTTTGACCCATTTTTATTTTGTCCTGGCTTTTATTTTTGACTTTCTTTTGGATTGAGGTTGTCCTATGTTTTATTTTGTAATTGCTGTTTTGGGTTTTTTTTTTTTTAACCTGGCTTTCTTTATTTGAAATACAGGGCAAGTAAATAAATAGAGATAGGAACTAGAGTGACAATTTCTTAGGGTTATGTCTCAGGAGGTTGTTGTTTTTAGAGGTGGTTGTGGAGGAGGATGTTGAGCTAATAGCAAAGAGTCTACAAATAAAGGCATTGTTATAAAATTGATTGTGATGATGAGTGCACAATTTTAAAAATATATTCAAACCACTGGATTGTATGGCACATTCATTTTGTGTCAATTAAACTTTTGAACAAAAATGTGAGTTAAAATGACTCTGTCCTTTGGAGGCATCCTTTTATCTTCCATTATTTTATATAGAATCTTTTGATTTTCTTTCTTAAAAAGTTTTTCCCCCTGGAGGAATGCTCTGTTTGGTAAAGTTACTTTCTACAAGGATGGCCATTGAGAAATAGATTTACATTATTGTCGGAAAATATCTAGCTCTTGACTTGAACTTAGGTGGGAAGAGTGAGAAAGAGGGTCAATGTGAATTTATGAATTAACTGGAAGAAGAAATCATGAGTTTTTGCTGCAGAAACCAAGCAAATTTAAGCGTGGGTTTAACTAAAGTACTCTTGTGATAATCTCCCTGGAAGTAGATGAAAGTGGTTGGCAGCTGGATGGCTAGTTTTGTGCAAAGAAACTAACACTTACCGCGAATCCCAGAAGATGTGGTTACAGCATCTGAAAAGTGTATAATAGTCTTCTTAGTTGTTAGCATAGACTCTCAAATCTGGTATTATCATTATATTCAGTTTAGAAAAGAAACAGCACAGGTATTCCTATACTCTTAGGATTAAGAATGCCCAATTTACAGATGATATCATTATCCTTGAAGATAATGTAAACTTACCCTGATTTTGAAACAATTAGGGCAATTCATGACAAATTTCTCATCACTATCAACATCACTTGCTAGACACTTCTTAGATTTTAAATTATTGGCAAAGCAGTGGGCGAGTAAGGCTAAACAAGAACAACATACATCTGCTCCACCCTCCCTACACATTTGATCTAAAGACTTAGAGACTCATTTAGGAAGAGACCTTTTATTTCACCCTAGAGGCTGTGTAGCAAAAACATAGATGTCTGGTGCTCAAGTTTCTTTTTTAGACACTGTGTTCAATAAAGAATTAGAAAGTATACTTTTACACAAACGCAAAGACACATTCCTGAATGCACACATGTATAACGTTACAAAAGAACTATTCTGCATTAATAATTCAAAATGTAATTTTGATGTTTTTACTTTCACTGAACCTTTCAAAGTCACACTAAATACACTGAAGGGGAAGGAATGCATTGGTGGTTTTCCTAAGCATAATTAGATGTCCAGTGCTTCCACAGAGATAGACTACAGCACCAAACCAAAGCTTCCTTCTACAGCGTCATTTTTGTGAGTCATTACCACCCTATGAGACAGTCTAGCCCTGTCCCCTTGGGTTTCTAAGTCTGTAATTCTTTATAGGCATAGAAAGCTTCTTCCTCCTCCCAAAGAGAAGCTGTGGTTTCAAACTGCTGATGTTGTGATTTGCAGCACAGCACGTGGAAGATAAGCTACTAGCTATAAGTTCAAGGGTGTGTACAATTCTATGGCATTATTTCCTTGTAAAATATTTACCCAGCATTAATTAGATATGTTGTGGAACCCTGGTGACATTGTGGTTACCAGAGCTGGATGGCTAACTACAAGGTCAGCTGCGAGAAACCACTAGCTAATCCATGGGCTCTCTATTCCCACAGAGAAACCAACAAGGAGAGTTCTGGCTTATCCCATAGCAGGGGTCACTATGAGCGTGATCTACTGGATGGCGGTGATCTTGTTTGAGCTATATAAGTACCAGCATCAACATTTTGTAACAGTAATATTATTAAAGAGAATGTTTATTATTTGAAACCGTGCTTTATCCGTCTTCATCTTCTTATGTTTATTTCTTGGCGCACATTAAGGATAATGCATATTTAACAATTTGTTCATGTTTTATTATCTTCTGAATTGAATCAAATTATTTTCCACCTCTAGGATGTGGAATTCTTTATATGTAAGAGCAGATGAGCCTACTGCAAGAATATCCAAGGGTAGAACACTGGAAATGCACATTATTTTGATAAACAAAACAAATGTTTTCCCCTTTAGGATATTTAAACCTATTCTAAGCTAGTGGAAATATTGCCCTCTACCCCTACAAAATTACATATGGATATAAGACAGTTCAGCTATGTTGAATGAGTAATAAAAATATGTCATATTTACTGTCTTCAAACACAAACACATTAAAAAAGTCTTAAGAAGTCAACTAATTCAAAGTAAAAATGCAGGTTATCTCTTTTTCATTATAATATCCTAAATTAACTTATCTATTTATTTTGAATGTTTATGATGACCAATAAATGACATTCTTATTCTTATTCTGACTTTATGCTACATGATCTCTTACCATCATCTAGACATACTGAACTTTTTTTCCATTAAACACTAATGATTAATATCAGATGAGCAATGTGATGACATCAAGAACATTACATATTAAGCAAAAAAACAAGGCATAAAGAAGACAAAAGTGGATGTCAAGAAAGATCAAAACTTACTTTGAACATAGAAATGCTAAAGTGTATGTACGAAATAATTAAGTAAAAGAACCAACACAAATATTTCAAAGGGCATCTGGAGAAGACAAAGAGAAGTATAATGATAATATGTGCAAAAGAGTCCGAAAAATAAAAGTAAAGACTTTGTTTAGCATTTCTTGAGCTCAACGAATGGAAGGAAAATGTCCACATGTGGGCAACTGGACAACCCCACGGGGAGGAGATAGGCCAGTCAAGATGCAGTGAGGTAGCGGTGAAGTATACAACTTTCCTCTAGTTTCTGAAGACTTCCTTCCCACAGCTATCATGATCCCAACTCTACCTTACAAATTCAACTGGATTGAAGAAGGTACACTGGTAGAGATGGGAGCTGGAGATATGGGGAACCCAAGACAGATGAGCCCCCTTGAGTGTCAGTGGTGAGATTGGAGTTACTGAGTGGGTAGAGAGAAGGTGGAGTAGAGAGAGGGAGCCAACTACAGGGATCTACACATAACCTCCTATCTGGAGGACAGACATCGGAGGAGTGGGCAGGGGGAGATGTCAGGCAGCGTAATATATGACAGAAGAATAATAATTCATAAAGTATTGAGGGTTGATGGGGTAGGGGGCAGCAGGGACAGAGGGGAAAGGATGGGAAGCTGATATAAAGGGCTCAAGTGGAAAAGGAGATATTTGGAGAATGATAATGGTAGCCTGCATGTGAAGGTGCTCAGCACAGTATATGTATTTCTGTATTGTGAAAAACAATGTATGAGCATCCAACAAAATGATTTTAATTGAAAATCTCAACTCCTTCAAATGTTAAAAAATAAGAAAATATTTAGATCTAAAAAAAGACAACTGTCAAGGCTTCTGTTGCAGTTTTAAAGGTATTTATAGGCAAAATATGAATCTAAGAGAGAAACAGCAAAAGAAGATTGGAGATACACACAGAATTGTTCTACACAAAAGAACTGACTTACAAGCAACTATTTCATATGGTCAAGAAGCAATGGAAATTAAGAAATAAGTATATGCTGCACTAAAGCCATTCATATAAAATCAGACTCCAAGAAGTGACAAAATACTAATTGAAATGTTTCAACAAATTGATGCGGCACTGCAAATACTTTATTCTATCAAAAGTAATTGGAAGAGAGCTTAACCAACTGATCAACCAACTGGAATAGATCTGTATTTGTATCAGCTCACAGAAAGTTCACTAAACAGAATGCTGAAATTATCACAATTTCATTAATATCATATACACATAATTTTTTAAAAGATAAATAAAAATGTTTGTAACCTTTTGTAGTACATGTGGCAAGGACTTGCCAGAAATTTAAGCTGGATTCAGAAGAGGACATGGGATAAATATATATATCATTTCTGACATCAAATTTACCTTGGTTGAGTTCAGAGAATACAAGATAGATGTTTTATTATATTTTATTATTA
This sequence comes from Nesogale talazaci, assembly GCA_004026705.1. Classification (NCBI taxonomy): domain Eukaryota; kingdom Metazoa; phylum Chordata; class Mammalia; order Afrosoricida; family Tenrecidae; genus Nesogale; species Nesogale talazaci. The sequence goes on from PVJH01004309.1 coordinate 7,908, forward strand.
TGTAAAAGAGTTCTAACCTCACTGTGGATCAGAGCAGACTGTGGATAACTTTGTATGGAACTAGAATTCTATTGAGTGCATGAGAAAAATGTATGTAGGACAAGAGAGGGGTGTTTAATCAGAGCAATGGGTACTACGTGGTTTAGGTATGCAGAAGGGCTATATCTTTAACTAGGCATATTCAATGTTTATTGTGAGAAAATAATATAAAAAGTTAAAGTATGTGAAAGAGAGCATGACGTTTGGGTTTGAGGCAGTTTAACGAACAAACTGTGATATGCAGATGGCACAACTGAGCTTGCTGATAGGGAAGAGGACTTAAACACTGACCGCAGTGTAACAAATTATTTGTGATGTTTTTAGCCATCATTTAGTTTTTGTTATTCTCACCTAATGGTTTTCCCACTTTGATCCTGGGCAATACAGACTGAGAAGATACTAATTGTATTATAAGATTCAATGTTGAGTGATTTCTATACTGCTGAGAATGAAGTAAGCCATTGCAGAAGCAGGGAGTTGATTTCACTTTACAAGAGCCAGGAATAGAACACATCCTCTGGATCCTGAGAACCCCAAGCAGTGAATCCTTTTTGATCCAGGTGACAGCTTTGATACTAGGAGTGACAGAAGAGCAAGAGCAGCATCCAGAGTATGCTGCAAGCTGTGGGGGCTTTCTAGCCTATAGATCAATGTGTCCCCACCTGTGGGCCTCAAACCCTTTGAGGGTTCAATGACCCTTTCATAGAAGTCACCTAAGTCCATCGGAAAACACATTTCTGATGGTCTTAGGAACTGAGACACTTCTCCTCTATCCATCTCCAGGTGGGTCTGCCCACATGCAAATATGACGATCTGGGGAGATAAACACGATCTCAACCTTTGCACTGATGTTGGCCTTTTATGCATAAAGTCGCAAAATGTAGCAGGGTAGTTTAGTGTTGTTGGATTAAGATGGTTACCCATGCTACACCATGCCTTAAGACAAAATTTCATTTATTTGTAGTTAGAACTAGATATTTCACAATATATAATTATATCTTGTTTTTGAATTTAATCACTATGCTTTAATTATGTTCAATTTGAAACAATGAAAATACATCCTTTCTATCAGATATTTACACGGTGGTTCATAACAGTAACAAAATTACAGTTACGAAGTAACAACAGACATAATTTTATGGTTGGGGGTCACCACAATATTGGGAACTGTATTAAAGGGTCACAGTATTAGGAAGGTTGAGGACCACTGTTACAGAGCATGGAAAGCTGAGTGTGTTGGGGCCAGGAGGCTGGTTTGTAAGGTGCGGTGCTTCTAGACACTTAATTATGGGAACTGGGCTTGTTGCTTCACGGAGAAGGAGCTTAGTGCCTTTGAGTTGAGGATTTCAGCAGAGTGGTAGGACCTCATCATCTGACTTAAAAGATTTTCATATCAGGTCCTGGTGAGGAACCATGGCGGCATAGTGGCTTACATGTTGGTTAGTTTTTTGAAATCACCAGCTGCTCCCCAAAAGAAAAATGAGACTTTCTATTCTAGTAACGATTTGTAATCTTGGAATTCTGCAGGGACAGTTCTCATGTGTCTTAGGGAGCCACTGAGATCGAGAGTGCATTTGTTTGTTTGCTTGCTTGCTTAATATGCCCTGAGTGAGCAACTCTGTCCTGATAATTTGTCACCTGACTAGTACCTTTGCAATTTCCACCATGTAGCCCATAATCGAGAGCACTGTCTGATTCATTGCAACGAATTATAGAATCAAGCTAAAAAGTAAAGAATATTGTAGAGACAGAGCTGAAAAAGCAAATAGGGCTATGTAAGGCTGAGACTGATGAAGATCAAATATTAGTCTGCAATAGGAATTCCAACTCAATATAAAGAAAAATCTTTGCTCAGAGTAATTTCTGGATAGCAACACCTTCTACAACTACCTATCATATAATTATTTTTGACAATGTCCAAAGTATGGGTTTTCTAAGGCAAATTTCAATAATACCACCCATTTAACATTGTATTTCCTCACTGCCAATGAGTCTGCTGATTCAAAGCAATCCCCCGGTTAATGATCATCAACTTTGTTGCCCTCATGGCAAACTATGAAGTCAGACCCAAATAGTGCCAAGTTCTCTATCATCTTCAAAATCAAAGGTATGTTTGAGCCCATTATGGTGCCTATTGGGTCAGTTAGTAAAGGAGGGTTTGCCTCATTTTCATTGTCTATCTTACCCTCTCATCAAGGTCAAAATATTTTTTTCCTAATTTTATTTCTAATGTTAGAAAATCTTGTATTTTTTCTTCTAAGAAACATTCCAGTTGGATTTTTCTTAGGTGAATTCTTTTGTACTGTTTTTCAGTTCATGGTATAATCAGCATTTTTCACAAGCATCCTAGTTTGAGGGTGTGAATTCTTTCTCTTTTATTGTTTAGCATCCACAACCTACTTGATCTTCATTGGAACCCTCTTTTTCCCTCGTCATTATTTATCAACAGAATTATACCCTTCATGATCAATTTCAATCTTTCCATGTTTCTCTCTTGTAATTTACTTACTACTCTCCCCCAATAGACAGTGTTCATTTTAATTCTTTGCAAAACTCATGCAGGTAAAATTAAATTATTCCCATCTCACTGTGTATGTCGAGGTTAATTAGGAAGGCCTCTGGATTGTTTTTCTTTTGATCAATATAATGCCTGTTCTGGCTTTCAGACTAATTACACTGTCTCCAGAAAGTCATCCTCAAGCTCTTCTAGTCTTTTATGCACTTCTAGTATTTTATGTACTTCTAAATATGCTGCTATCTATTCTCCTACATGAGTATTGTTTTCTATGGTCCATTGATTTGTGTGACTGCTTGCCTTGGTGTCTGGTGTTCTGTGAACCCATGAGCCTATTTTGTAGTTGCTGTTCTGTTTTGGAGACTACAAAACAACATTTCTATAAAAGAGATCATAAACAATGTTTTGAATAAACACACAAATGAATTGCAGTGCTAAATGTTATGTAAAAGTTGTAACTTTATTGGTAAATTTTCATTTAGAAGTTTACCACAGTTTACTTTTGTTTATATGCATTAATATAAGAGAATAATCAAAAGTAGAGAAAACATTTTTGTTCTCATTTGTGGGCTAAAGAAGGAGAGAGAAAGGGATTCCCTCAATATGATGGATTGACAAAGTTGCTGCAACAATGGGCTCAATATTGAAACAATTGAAACAGTTGTGCACAGGACCAGGCAGTGTTTCATCCTGTTGTGTATCCAGAATTGCTACAGGTTGAAAGTGACTCAATGACTCCTCACACCAACAAAGTAGGAAGGAAACCAGAAGCTATGGCAAATAAAGTCTGTTTTTAACAGTAAATAGTTATATGAAAGCAAGTGTGTCGTATAATTATTATTTTCTCCTAATTCACTTTGTTTTCTAAAATTTCATAATAGTGATCAGTGTTGAGGTCTTCTAAAATTAAGTTTTAAATTGTTATCATTTTCTTATCTTTGGTATATTTTGAAGGTTCTTATTTTAACTTGTATTTTCTTCATTACAGTGTTATAAATGCTTTATATTATGACATTGAAAAAGCAAACTTCTAGCATAAAATTTATTTTATGACATTTCTTCACCATCATTATACATAAATATATTTATACTTCTTATAAAATGAATTATTTTAAATTTCTTAAACAGTTTAACCCAATATCTAACAAAATATTTAGAAACTGAATTATCATGATAAAAAGGAAATATAACTTTCATATTAGTTTATATTGATCTTTCTTAGGGGAAATAGAATTTCTTTGTGGTAAAATGATTAAGGAATACAATATATAATTAGTATATTCTTTTGTTTTGTTTGTTTTGTTTTGCTTTTTGGGCATCACTGCTCTCCGGTGGTCGGAGTAGGAGGCCCAGCCCCACTGCTGGAACTGAACCTCCATCCCAGTGGGCCGCAGCCCCGCTCACAACCACTACACAACCGGGGCTCAGCCCTAGTATATTCTTCTAAATCACTTTGTTCTCTAAAATTTTGTAACAGTGATCAGTGTTGAGTTCTTCTAAAATTAAGATTTAAATCGTTATCATTTTATCATTACATTTTCAAAATAAAAAAAACTAATTTTATTTGTGGTACAAAATACCAATATTCGAGAGCATTTACCCAGAAATAACTACTACTAATGTTATCTTTAAATACTGTATCCTAAATATTTGATTCTCTCAAACAAGTGCTAGATATTTTTGAAACTGGCTTTGCTTTTAAATGCTGTCCTTTCACATACTGGTTTTTGTGATCTAGGATGATGATGTCTTTGTCTAGACAATATCCACATCCATATCTGTTACATTGGATGAAAAATCATTTAAAAATCAAGGAAAATACTTATAACATATCATAAGTTTAAGAATATTCTTAAAAAGAGATGTTGGTCATAACTACAATACTGACACTTGCCTAAATTAGACTTCATTTTTATTAACCCAGTGCTATGTGTAACTGACACATGACTACATTCATGATCAAACTGACTTGTTCTCCAAAATTCTAGACCAACTCACATAGATTGCTACATGGTATGACTTCAGAACATAAGAAACTGAGGCTAAGGTTGACTACCCAGGAAATAGACATTCTTTATAGATGACTACTACAGGGCCAATTGGATGGAGTCAATCAAATGCACCCCTGGTGCTGAACCTTGTACAAAATTCTGATAAAAGATTTATGCTTCAGCTCCCTCCTGGGATTGACATGTTGAAATTTCATTTTGGTGTTTTTTTTTTAAAGATAATTTTACTGGGAGGGAGGGGTATCTTACAGGTTTTATAACAATCCATACAACAATTGTATCGAGCATATTTGTACATATGTTGCCATCCTAATTTTCCAAACATTTACTTTCTATTTGAGACTTTGGTATCAGCTCCTCTTTTTATCCTCCCTCTCCCCTCCCACCCTCAGAACTTCTTGATAAATTATAAATCATTATGATTTTCATATATTACACTGGCCACTCCCTTCACTTTCAGTTTCTTCCTCCCTCCTCACCCCACCTTCTCCCTACTCCCCTTTCTGTTCCTGAGAGGTTTATCTGATCTGAATTCTGTGTGTCCTGAGCGCTCTGTATCTGTGCACATTCTCCAGGCTAGCTTGCAGTGAAAGACAGGATTGTAGTCATCATAGTGGAGAGGAAGAAGTTTCAAGGAACCTGAGGAATATTATGTGCTTCATTGGTGCTAGACTTCACCTTGTTTGACTCATCCCTTCCTGTGCTCCTTCTCTGGGGAGATGTTTCATTGTCTACAGATGGATTTTGGTTCTGTGTTCTGACTCCCTTGTTCTCAACAATATTTTTTTGCTGTTGTTTGATTGTTTTGGGTCTTCTGATGCCTGTTACCTGAACCCATTGATACCTCATGACCACGCTAATTAGTGTGCTTCCTCCATGTGGGCTTGTTGCTGTTCTGCTAGATAGTCACTTGTTTAACTTAAAGCCTTTAAGCCCAGATGTTAGGTCATCTGATAACCAGGCACCATCAGCTTGCTTCACCATATTTGCTTGTGCACTTATTTGTGTTCAGAAAGCCAGGTTGTTAGATGAAAGTGTTCTTTCAGTAAGGGAGCGCTTGAGAAGAGGTCCAAAGAGCATCGAGTACCTCAATGTATTGCCAAATTTATGTTCATATGCCAATACCTTTATTTTTATGAATTAACACAATTGCATAAGTGCACACCTATGTTTATATTTGTAACTATATCTTTGCTTCATATATATCCCCTCTGTTTCTTTTTATCTTCCTCCTTTCCCACAATCATTCTCACTCCTCTGCCGCATAGTAATTCCTCTCAGCTAGGTTGCTGTTGCTTCAGCACCCCCAGGATCTCTATGTCCTCCTTGTTTTTTTTTAAATTTTAATTCTCTACTTGTTGCCCTGTCTATGCAGTTCTCCTGTCTTGCCACTCCCCTTCCCTGCCTTCTCCTCCCACGAATTCCCTCGGAAACCTAACATCCAGTTGCTTTCTCCTCCATCTTGTTTCCCATTCTTATATTAAGAGGAAAACCATGAATAATGTATACAATATAAAAAGAAAACAAAAAATTGAAATAAAAGAGAAAAAAAAAGAAAAAGAAAAAATAACCAGCACACCCCCCTCCCTCAATTCCAAGTCTGCGCAGTGACCTTTAAGACTGTCCCCACACTTGACCTGGGGGTACTGGGACGTCCCTCCTCGTCTGGAGGCAGTTTTGGGTTTCCTGTTGCTGATTTGTTATGTTCCCTTCTTATTCGCCCCGCTACGAGGGGTTCAGATGGAACTCAATCCCTGCCATGTGTCTATTTTTGTTGTGCAATTATTTTTTTGTTTTTGTTTTTTGGATCACTGACCTCCAGTGGTGGGAGTAGGAGGCCCAGTCTTGCTGCTAGATTTAAACCTCCAACCCAGTGGGTCACTACACCACCGGGGCTCAGCCCGCAATTATTTAATTTTATATGAAACTTTTCATACAAAAATGGTTTTATCTTTAACAATGATAATGATCTATACATTATAGTATATATTTCTTGCTATAATATGCTCTAATTAAAAGTGTCATGACTTTTATTGTAAATAAGATTCTGTTTGGCAACATCATGCAAAAAAATCAGATTTTAGAAATTAAATCCAAATATTTAAAATGTCCACAGGTAATTTTAGAAAGTATAGATGGTATATTCTAGGATAATGGATTTAGCGACAAGTAAAACTGTGAGTTCTTATATAAAATTGTAGACACTATTTTCACAGTAATCATCTTTATAGTTTCAAAGTAAAGAGATAATGTCAAGGTCTTGAATGCCTCTAGGACATTGATTACGAAACCAAAGCTTTCTTCCAAATAGTTTTAAATGAAGGACAACACACTTGTAAGCTGGTTTTAGCCAAAAGGATTAGGTTTTTTGCACAGATGCATCTGATATGTGATATAGATTTCTAATTAATTTAGGCTTTCCTAGTTACAGAGAGTCTTTTCAGAGAATTTACTGCTTTCTGAAGTTGAAGATTAGTCCCTATTGGGGAAATGAAATCCAGTCTTTTGCATATGAATCTGTAAGGGATTCTCTTTTAAACTCCTTTCACTGAAAGTCACTCATGTATTAAACCTAATTCACAGGACTATTTCCAATTTTTGGCATAGAACTCTTGTTTCAACAGTGATGCCATTATAGGGAGGGAAGAGTGGGTGTAAATGGCAATAGGTTATACAGAAATGTCTGTAAAGTTTGTGTTCAGTATTTTTGTAGAAAGTTATTATTTCTATAAATATGTCCCTGTAGTTGTTATAGAAATAAATTCCCCCACTTCTTTTAAATTTCAGCTTACATGTATCAGACTATCTATAAAACTGAAGCTCTAATTTACTCTTTGAAACTTTTAATATATTTTGGTTAGAACTTGTTATTATCCAACTAGAGTGATGCATCAAATAAAAAAGCTTCACGATAAGGACACATCACTGTTCTCATCACTGCCAATGGTTTTAATAGTCTCTAAGTTCAACATAACTGTGGAGTTTTAGCAACAATATTGTGATAATTAGTATTTATGAAACTATATAAACTATTGAGAATGAATTAGTAAATAAGGCAGGAGGAGAAAAATTTTAAAAGCCTTCCACTTAGTTCTGACAATGCTGAAATTCAATGTGGAAAGTTTTACAAAACAATTTTGTTGTTCCCCACGATTGTGGAACAGATTCCGACTCACGGTGACCCTGTTGCAGTGGTTTCCAAACTTCCTAAGGTCATGACACTTGAATACAGTCCCTCATGTTGTGGTGACCCCAACCACAAAATGAGTTTTGCTGCTACTTCATGACAGCCATTTTGCTACTGTTATGAATCGGGTGACCCCTGTGAAAGGGTCCTTTGACCCCCAGGCTGAGAATCACTGTCCTGGCAGATGGCATAGGAGTGCTTCTCTGGATGCTGTGAGTGTCATTCTGTATGGAAGTACATGCTTCCTCTTTCTACCACGGAGCACAGACCTTCAGTATTGTCATTGGCAGCCAGTCCTTCAACTGCCAGGCCTCCAGGAGATCGTTTAGTACTCATGTAAACTAAGAAGTATTATATTTATGTAATTGACAACCATATTTACTACATGCAATTAAAAACTTTAATACATATTGCTAAAGGATTTTTGTGGTCAAATATGAGAAGTCACTGGAACTAGCGAGTGGGGTGACCGGCAGTAATTTTGCCATACTGGGTGACACCAGTCCCATTCAACCATAGAAACACTGTGTTTCCTGATTCTGGTGATAATAACCAATCACGTTTTGGTAGTACTTCTGCTTGGTCTTAGTCCATTACAGATATTAGCTCATCAAATTCTCATAGTAATCTTATAAAATTACTGCCATTTACTAAATTCTGACTCATAGAGACCCCAGAGGTCAGGCTAGCATTGCTCCTGTGAGCTTTATCGATGGCTAAGTCTTTATGATCATAGAAAGCCCCGTATTCTCCTGCTTTGTGTCTGGTGGTTCTGAACTGCTGACCTTGCAGTTAGCAATCCAACTCATAAACACCCTGCCACCAGGGCTCCTTCAATACCCTTATGACGAACTTCTACTAAAATCCCAGTTATAAGTGATAAGACAATGCTTTAAAAGATTAATTAACCTTACTCCACAGTTTTACAGTATGAAAATGATGGAACAGGAATTCAAACCCAAACAAGTGGTTGAGTGCTCAGATGTGAATCACAAACCTCCCTACATATATTGTCACACAGAACCCATTAAGGCTTAACCCAAAGCAAAGAGGATATTGGGAAATTCAAATGATTACACTTTCATATAGTTTGCTTTTCTATTTTTCGTAACTTGCGTGAAAGAAAAATTAAATTCAATGTTGTTGTTATTGCTATTACAGACCATGAAGTAGACCCCGACTCAGGTATACCATATACAATGTAACCCAGAGCTCTTATATCCTAACTAGTCCAGTGATCTCTGGCTGGTCAGATTGGGTTGCCCTGATTGCATTTAGCCTAGAAGTTCCTCAGAAACCTATACAGTCTCACCTGGACACAACCCCTACTGACAGATGAGGTGGATTATGCATCAGGTACATTGGTTAAGAATTGGTCATGAACACATGGGCCTTTTAAATAAAAGGTAATACTTTTATACTGAACCACTGCTATCTCACAAAGTTGTCCCTTCTTGAGGACAACTAGAAAAAGAGAAGCACAAGCATTTCAGTTCTATGCTTGTCTTTAAGGTGCCACCCTTGAATCTTCCATGGAGAACGGGCCCAGGTGCATGCAGCCATTGCGTGACACAGTCTCCGACTCCCCTGTTTGGTTAGAAGATTGCAAAGAAAATGAAAGGAAATATTTATAATTAACCAAGACTAAGAAGACATACTTACAAATTCAATACTATTTGGAAATTAAATTCAGATGTTTCTCTAAAGATATCAAGTTTATTTATATAAATCACACCAAGTTCATCTGTTACTTAGCTTTGTGTGAGGTTTTTTCATATCACTGAGATTTAGAGAATATCACCTAGGGGGAAAAAGCAATTTTAAGGTTATCATATAAGCAACAAAGTCATTAATCTATCAAGATATACTCAAGAGACTCGAGATACAGCTGTAGAATTTCCTTTAGCTCCCTCACCCATCATTTCATGGAGCTTGGTATAATTAGCACACTTTATAGGATTTAGGGAACATTTGTTGCTTCTCTATCAGAATGCAAATTTAAGAATGATATGGATCTGCTCAGGAGACGGGAACAACTGTTCTTGAGATAATAACTTGTGTCCTACTTCCCGGTGCAGAAAGAGGTGACAGCTACAGCATCACTCAGGTTTTATTAGGGAGTTAACATATGTTTTATTGCAGCTACAAATGCTAAAACCAGATATGTCATAAAATTAACTGAAATTAAATGGTTTATTGTCATTTTGGAATTCTTTGTCTCCATTTCCTTAAAAGTGATCTTAAATAATAGGACCTGCTGTTGTCAGATGAATGTGTTTGTATGAATAAATGGGAATACAATATTTGAACAATAATAGTTTTCAGTAGGTCAGCAGCCTCTGTTAAGGCAGGGAGAAATTCTCTGCACAATAGGAAGTAATATATGGTGTGTGTGTGTGTGTGCGCATGCGTGCGGCCAATTAAACAAGCATAAGACAGTATACCTGCTTCTAACCCTTAGCAACCTTCGCTTCAGTATTAGTTCAGAGTCTGTGATAAAAGAATTGATGAGAGAAGCAGTTTTTACTCCTCCATAGTGTATATTCATGTTAAATGAAATTATACAACCCAACCACTAATACAGAAATAAAGTGGATTGATTTGTTTATTTTCTTTCTAATTCTAGATGTTGCCTGGAAAAAGTAAGTCTAATAGAATGTATACAGAAAAATTATGCAAATAATACATTCCATGGTGGAACTCTTAAAATGGCACTTTGCTATAGGAAAATCATTCAAGGTTATGTACTGCTTTTACTTAACAAAAATTGAAAGCAAATGAATAAATGTGCAATTGCATTTATACAGATAGATATAATGCATTTGTACATCAGACATGTACAATCTCTATAAAGAAAAGGGGAATATTGTTCCAATATTGTGCTTCAGATTGTCCCTGGTATTGCTTTGGGCACATTATCTATAGTGGTTCTACTCATTTAGTTTGCTTCTATTTGGCAGTGTCTCCTACAAGACAAGAGGGAAAATATATAAATCCAGAAAAGCCCTGCAATTCAAATTTACCTTAATGTACTTAGCGTTGGCAGGACCATGATCCAAGCGAATGCTCCTACATTTTTGTATGCATAAAAGTGTATTGAATGCTCATTCATTTCTTGTTTCCCTGATGTAACTACTGAAGACTAGTTATACCTTTTGGAATCACTTTAGGGCTGTATGAGAGTTCTTGGAGACTTGGGGGCACAGTGTTGAAGCACTTAAATGATAATAGAGAGGTGTCATTTGATCCTAGAGTTACTCTTCTTGAAAAAAAAATGACAGTCTGCTTCCATAAAGCCACAGCCTGGGGACCCTAGGGGGCACTTCTCTCCAGCCATACCGAGTTCCTATGAGTCCCAGTTGACCTGATGGTCATAAAATAGATTTGTCCTTTGTGGTTCATGACCCTCCTTCTTTATATCAATACTAGTTTTAAAAATCATTATGAGAAATATAGTAGCCAAGCTAGTATGAATGATATCCTGTGTAAAATCAAAGCCTCATTATCATATCACATGAAAGGAGACTGTGAGCGCCTAAGTAGAGATGGAGCGTTTGAATTCTAAACTTTACTCTATAGACCATATATCAAAGCTTACTGAAAAGGCAAAATCTTCCAGAAAGAATATGAAATGAAGTCTATGTAGACGTTAAGCTTCCTTGAAAGTTGTCAAAGAGAAGTGTACCCCACTGAAGTCAGTGGAGTAGGCAGGAGTGGGCTGGGGAGTGAGTAGAAAGTAGCACACAAAGTCCTACTGGAAGTCCAGGTAGGACATTTGAAAGAGAAATTCAGTCAATACACTGCCTCCTTCGTTGAAGCTATCTTGCTAACAAACTGAAATAAAATCAGGTTAGCTACAGGGTGTCCTTACTGAATTGGATGCTTTACACTTTGGTACAAGGTCCTTAAAAGTTCACAGTTTAGTTACAAAGAGTCTGAGATGTGCAGCCAGTCCCAAAACATATTTTAAGTGGCATTACAAGGATATGACAAGTTTCGATGATTAAACTACAACACAAATGCTATTATTTCCTGCAGTTACATAAAGGAAATAAGGATCAAAATAAAGTGTTAACATTATTTAGTCTAGATAGTTTTGCACTTCATTTGGTTTGCAGTTTTATTCCATTTCTTGTCAGACAAACGGTCAACTCATCCAATCTTATGGTGGAACTGTTGCTAATGATTTCATTATACATATATGCTAAAGGCAAAAGCTGGGCTGTGGGAGAGGCTTTCTTTTTTTCTTTTCTCTGATGGTAGTATGAAGTATTTTTCTTCTGCTGGCTTTTAAGCCAACAATTACTTTATGTTAATATTTTGGTTTCGCTGTGTCATTTAATGCAAAAATCACACAACTGTAAGCACTTAGTGATGAGAATTCTGAGGAAATGTGTCTTAATTGCTATACATTTATCAAATCACATCTACATTTTTATGTGTTCATATTTTTACAACTTCCTGAAAGTCTGTGGACTGACCAATCATTCCTGAAACAATAATGTATTCTTAGTCTCAGTTTGTTCTCAGACACTTCCCTTCAGACTCTTGATGTTTTTCAAACATCTCTGATATTTTTACGTGATATAAGTCAAGTTTGTCTCCACAGTTTGTCGTGAGAATCATTGGAAGAAAAACAAGTGTGATTTTTATTTGTAACAAAGCACATAGTAATTCTAGATCAATTTAACAATATATAAATTATATATTTTATAGAAAAGGCTTTGGCATTGGCTAGATTTCCTTCTACCTCCACTTACATGTATCATTTAAGTATCAAGTATGAGAGGAAAAATATTTCTGCCGGAGATGGAACAAGCGATATATGATCAACTGTTGCTATCTGGTGCTTGAGACACATTTGGTGCCACCATCTGAAAGATGAACGACTTGAAACCATAATGCACAGCCATGGACATTCTACTTCAAGGAAGATTGACACTCCTTGACCCTCATAGGAGCAGTTCTCCCCTGTCCTCCAAAGTCATTATGAGTTGGCATCACAATGACAGTGAGTTTGACTTTTGAGGGAGAGCAGTGTCACAGAAGAAAACCTTAGGAATCAGTTATTCTCTTTAATACATAAGATCACCTTGAGTTTGAGTCTGATTCCAAGACATGTAGCACCAGCAACAGCAGCACTGGTTCAGTGATATTTCACAAAGAAAAGAATTGGGTCTCTATCACCAGTCTACTGTGGTGTGGTGGTCATGTATTTGATGTCAGTTTCATGATTGGAAGTCTAGGGGTGGAGTCTACCCTGTGTCTCTGGAGATAGCGAATGAGACCTCTGTGGGCATGGCTTTTTCCTGACAATTTTGGGAAGTCTCACGGTATTTCCCAATTGGAGAAGAGAGACTTGACTCAGTCTCCAAGAGGATGAACTGCTGATAAGATGAGATGGCAGTAAGCTGATCAATCCTGATTCCTGGAGAATGGAGGAGCCAGAGAAGAGGCCACATGGCCTTGCCCTGATGGAGCCAAACCTCTGGGGCCGGGGAAGTCTCATGGAGACTCTTGCCAGTGCTGAGATGTTTCTACTGCCACCAGACACTCAAGACTCTGCACCTACTCATCTGTCATTGTCCTGGTGTCACAGCACATACTTCATAAGTCAGAAGGAGACATTATAGACTGATATTGGGCATATGGGCTAATATCAGACTTACGACTTTGGACTGAACTGGGTTGGGATGCTTTCTCAATGTTCCATTCCTCTTATATATAGACCTTTCCCTTATATCCATATGCATGTTTATTAAATTGTTTCTGTAGTCTACCCATACTAACACATGTGTGTTAGACATTGTCTCATGATTTGAGCTTTTCAATCTATAACGATGAATAAAAAAATTCTAGTTCAATACAGATCCTTCAGAATTAAGTTCTGACAGTCAGCCAGGTTAAAAAACATATATGTTTTAACCACTAGACTTTCTAGTTTTTCCTCCCAGAAATCTTTTTTAAAAGGAGAGCTGCTCTATGGTTCACATTTAAGACAATTATGTTTTTTTTCTTTTTAAAAAATAGATCAATTATTTGATATTTGAATGTCCAATAGGTGGTCATGGGAGAGAAAGCAATTTTTTCTTAGAACCAGTTATAGGATTAATTCTAACATATATTTTATTTAAGCTTCAAGAGTAGCTAGGGATATATGAACCTTAATGATACAACTTCCTGCTCCAATCACAGATTCTGTACTTTCATATATGGGGGTCTCTTAAAAGCTAAATCAGTTAGGAAAAGGAGCAGGAACTCTAGTGTACTAAAAACAATAAACAAAACAGGGGTTAAGCTTGAAAATACATGATGTGTAATATAACATAATTTCCATCACTCAGATTATTCTATTTCATTCACCTGGACCCATGAATTTATCTTATATTCAAAATATCAAAACAACAGTAAGTGTAAACAAACATTCTTCTTATATCCCAGGGCACACATTGTGTAATTTGAGAGAAAAAGGAGACGTTAGCATTTTTGACAATTTCTTTTGCCACCAACAACTGCTGCTAATGAATTCAGATTCCGCACTATCAAAAGATAGTGCCTAAACTTTTGATCAAAAAATTTAGCAATTGACATTAATAATGATGATCACTGTAGTGAGCATGACATATTGCCTTTGATATTCCCAATAGAATTATAGCAGGAAAAGAGAAAATGCTCCTTATTAAAGTGTCTTCTCAATTAAAGGAGTTAGAGACTGAGAAAGACACACTGGTTTCTCTTCTGACATCCCTTACCATCTCAGTCACGTAAGGTTTCCCATTTGAGAGTTCATGACCTTTTTGTTAAATGAATAGCATCATTTTAATGGAGGCAGATGCAGAAGATGGAATCAGAAATGTGATCTCATGTGTTCTAAACTCAATCTATTTTTATTGAGCCTTTAATACCATTCTAACCCAAACCACACAAACTTACATTGAGTCAGTTTCTGCCAACCTGGAGACATCAAAGTGTAGGGGTGAAATCTAGCCTGGCAGTCAGATTGTAACCTGATGGTGCCTCCTGATGGGTGTGGCCTCTTCATTTGGAGGATCACAGGACATCCCTGCTCCCACCTCCATTGCCTTCACCTTCCCATTGATACCACATGGAGACCAGCGCTGGCCATGTGATATGGCCACCGCCATTGGATCCACACAACTCTGTACCGACCAGCCTGTGATCCGCCTGCCTTCTGCATCATTGCATGTGGCTGCTGAGTCTGAAGAGAGACTTAAGGAGAAGAATCTGACTTAGGGTCTTGAGTTGGACCAGGTTGGGATTTTTTTTAATATACAATTACTCCTTGATATAAAGTTCTTTCTGGTATATATATGAGTGTCACTGAATTTGTTTCTCTAGTCAACCCAGCCTAACACAGTGACCCCCTGTGGGTTTCCGAGATTTTAACTTCTTATGGGAGATCCCAGTCTTTCTCCCAAGGAGCAAGCCACTGCCTCCTATCCAGATCACAGCCCAGTAAATAATCACCACCAGGACTCCTCCTTAAACTCTTTAACACTATTACTCTACATATTTCAAATATAATACATATTAGCTGGTATTTGATATTATCTTAATAACATTAATTTAGAAGTATACAGAATGTTTACAGAGTAGAGTTAGATGTACACTTAAATGAAAATTTTCATAAAAAGATTATCTTTTAATATACTGTGTTAGTTCAGGTTGACTTGAGAAACAAATCCAGTAACACTCATATATGTGTTAGAAAGTGCTTATATATCAGTAAGTGTGGTAGTTGCATATGCTGGTGTCAATTTGGGACATACGAGGATTAAGAGTGAAGCGGTGAAGTCTACTCTATCAATCGGATCACAGTCGATGGGACTTCTGTGTGGTCATGATCTTCCCCTAAGGATCTGAGGAATTCTGGTATGTCCTCTGTGGAGGTGGGAGACATTTTCTCTCTGCTCACTTCCAGTGAGACATCCCTGAGGAGACACCCTATGGACCTACACTGATTTAGCCCTGGGAACTGGAGAAGCCACACATGTGGTGACCCCTGTCAGCACAGAGATGTTTCCAATGCCACTGAATCCAAAGCGCTTCTACCCACTGGCTTTGGATCATTCTGCATTCAGCATCATTGCATGTGTTCTGTGATTCTGAAAAGGACATTATAGATTGGTATAGGACATATGGGCTAATGTTGGACTGAGCTGTTTTCTCAATAGTCAATTGTTCCTATATAGAAACCCCTTTCTTAAATACATATGTGTCCATCAATTTGTTTCTCTAGTCTATCCAGAAAACATTCTAGATGAGTCCAACTCAAGTCCATAAGCTGACACTAGTCCAAAAGCCCCTCTTCAGACTCACATAGTCACATGCAATGGCGTAGAAGGCAGGAAAATCATGGGTCAGTGGGTATAATGTTGCATCAAAATGAGGTTGGTGGAAAAAACACAGCAGGGCTCCAGTAGCTGTCCTTGTAGCTAGCAGACAGGAAGATGAAGACAGAGAGAGAGAGAGAGAGAGAGAGCAGCCCCAGATAGTATATATCTCACGCACATCTCCAAGTGAGGACATTAGGCTGCAACTAGATTGGAAGGCTAACCTCTACCCCTACACCTTTATATATCTTCAAGCTGACATGAAATTATTTAACTACCATATATGCATATAGTATATTAATCACTTACCCAATTTATGGATTTTCAACTACATTATATACATGTGAAAGTTGGACAGTGAATAAGGAAGTCTATGGAAAGACTGATATCTTTGAATTATGGAATTGGTGAATAATATTGAAAATATCATGAAATATCATTCATCCAGATGAATAAACAAATCTGACTGGAGGAAATACAAGGAGAAGGCCTCTTAGAAGCAAAGATGGCACGAATTTGTTCCCATGTACTTAGGACATTTTATCAAAAGAGATAATCACTGAAGTCTCCTACAAGAACTGTCCCTGCCCAAGCCAGAAATCAACAAATAGGAAACCAAATTCTGGGCTATTGGACACATGACCTCAAGTATTAGTTCTTCAGGAATAATCTGGATCTCCCTTCCCACTTTTTCATCCCTGGAAAACTCCAGCACAGCTTGGCACAGCAACAAGCCTCTGCAAGGCCGTCTCCATCAGCTCAACAATGGTCAGGTGGGTTTCTTACCCTTCAGGCTGCCCTCCAACTCGCCTAGTGACTTCATCCACTCTCATCTCTGAGAACCTTGTGTGGCAAACAGAACCATAGGGCATAAGACTAGAATCTCTATATGATCCACCCTTCCTCTCTCTTTATAAGACTTCAGCTCGAATGACTACTAATCAGAGACCCAGAATCTAACAGGACCCCCCCCTTGGTAAACCAGATGCACCGCCTGTTCTCTGGGTGCTTCAAGAGTATTCTAATTTGTTTTCCTTTCATAAAAAACAAAACAAAACTTTTCTCTCAGAGAACATCAAACCTGGTATTCCAGCGAATCTCAGTGCCTTCTTCTGCTCCAACTCTGTGACCCACCAATACTGAACTTACCTATGTTTGCTCCCTCTTATTCTAAATCTTCCGGCACTATGAATCTTCTACAGCTTGTTTCCACCCCAGACCCTGATGTAGAGGGCTTTACACAGTATCCCAATTATGCCCCACTATGTACTTCAGACACTCCTGCTCTGCGATCAGGGTAATGATGTGGCACAATATAAGGACACTTTACTATAAACACAATAAGATCATATGGCAGTTACATTATCTATTATCAACTTGAGGGAAGGGGTGGAGTGTAGTCTGTCATAGCTGATGAGGCCTCGGCATGGGTGTGGCCTTCTGCTGAGGATTCTGGGAACATCCTGCCTTCCTCCCTGGAGGCAGCACACTCTCTGTGTGAGACATTTCTGTTAGCCACATGGAGTTTTGCTGATGGAGCCAGAGCCCTGGAATCTGAGGAGTCATGTGCAGACCCAGGCCAGTGCTGAGATGAGATGCTTCCACCACCACTGAATCCCCAAGACTTTCCACCTTTTGGCCTGTGATCTTCTTCCATTTGATATCATTGCATGTGTTGCCTGAGTCTAAAGAAGACCTTATGGACTAGCATTAGACATATGGGGTACTATTGGCCTTATGGATTTGATCTGGACTAGGCTGGGGTGTTTTCTCAATATACAATTAGTATTTGATATAAAGTTCTTTCCTATACATGTGTGAGTCTTCTTGGATTTGATTCTCTTGTCTACCCCAACTAGGACACATTGATTGGTCACTCTCCCTGTATTACATAATTGTCGAAAGAACCTGATACTCATAAAAATGATAGATAAATAGACCAACAGAATGGCAACCCCAGAAATAAAAACATCTGCTACAGACAACTGATCTCCAATAAAGAGCTAATAAATATTAAAGGGGGAGAAAATGTCCTCTTCAATAAATGGTGGTTGAAAGATTTGCTATCCATCTGCAGAGTACTAAAACTAGACCTATACCTCACCCCATGCACAAAAATTGAACTCAAGATAGATCAGAGACTTAATGTAAAACCCAAAGCTATCAAAGAGAAAATTGAGAAAAATTGAGGTAAGGGCCCTAATTTGCAGCCTACATGGGCTACCAGATATAGCAAAGAAAGCATACACAGTGGAAGACAAAACCAATGAATGGGACCTATTAAAAATAAAACACTTTTGTACATCACACGATTTCATAAAAGTGTAAAATGAAAGTCCATGGATTGGGAAACAATATTTGGTAATGACATAGTGAACAAATAATTTGTTATGGATATCTACAGAATACTGCAGGCCTACAACAAGGGAGGCAGGATCATATAATCCTCTTAAAAGGTGGGTAAAGGACCTAGATTGACAATTTAGAAGGATGGCACCTATGTGGCTTTAAAGAACATGAGGAAACATTCTTGCTCATTCGCCATCCAGGAAACACAATGAGATACCATCTAACCCCCTTAACCAGAGCCCAGTGAAAACAAAACAAAACAGAGAACAACATTTGCTGGAGAGATTTTGGAGAGAGATTTGAACTCTTATACACCCTGGTGGACTTGTGACTATGTACAACCACTTTGGAAAAACTCCATGGTGATTGATAAACTACCTGGCATCTGCTCCACCAAAATAAAAGATAGATGCTATACAGACATGTGCTCTCCCATGTTCAGGCACATATTGCAGCAGAGTTCACAACAGCAAGAAGTTGGAAACAACTCAAATCCCATTCAGTAGAATGGATAAAAAACAAAAAAAACACTTCAATATACACTGAAATGGAATAATACGCACCCCTAAAAATCAGCGATGAAACCATGCAACACATCAAGACAGGGCAGAATCTGGAAACCATTATGCCGAGTAAAGTTAGTGAATCAAAGAAGGCCAAATAATGGCTGAGTCCATGTCTGTAGGGACACGCACAGGATGGGCCAGACTCGATCTTGCACCCCGTCCAGTCTGCTGGTCAGAGCAGTCAGACGGCATCATCAAGAGCCTGAGTCATTCTTTTTGTTGTTCTATGTGAGTATCATGAATGCCATTGGGTGGAGGCATGTCAACTGAGGTCGGATTTTCAAAGACAAGGAGGAGAAGATGATCAATTGGGGCAGAGGCCCCAGCAAAGAGAGATGAATCCTTGGGGTGCCCATCAGCCTGGAGACATAGAGGCCTCATGAACATCTGGTGCACGCCATCCATTCTGCTGTCCGGATGATGGGAGAAGTTGCCTGGAGATCGTGCACTGACTGAAGTGCTGTTGTGCTGAATTGTGGGTATTTGGAATGGTCTTTAGAGGAAAGCAGTTCATTCACGTAGATTTGGTCAAGCTCAAACTGGAATCAAGAAGTGGTCATTTTAGAAGTTTTTTGTCCTTCATTTCTCCCTGCCAACCAGATGAAGTAGAACAATGCACCAACCAGTGATCTGGCGAGATTGGGGATGCAGTGATCCGTGGACTGCAGACGCCATTGACAATCCAAGTTTCATTTTTGTTAGTGATGTCCTGACTATCCGTTGTCTACTCCCAACCCAGGGACCTTGGTAGGCTGACCCTCCACACTTGCTGAAGGTCAGGCCCTAGACTCCCACACTGTCTAATAGAGCCATGTGCCAGGTCCTTTGTCCCACGCACAGCCTCTTCCCTCACTCCCACGGGTACAGAAGTAACTCATTGGGTGACAGGTTCTTCTGAGTTGCCATCTTGAGAGCTGGAAGAGGCCAACTGTGTAGAGCAGTTTTGTTAGCGCCTCCAGGAGTAGTCATGACACATCCTAGGCAATCATCACAGGTCATCCCTTGGGTCTCAAATGGTTCCATTCTTCCTGGCCTTGATGCACACAACAGCACACTGAGGGCTGAGGTCTCAACTTACCTCCTCCTCTAAAGTCCTACCTTCAAGAAGAAACCAAATCTTACTAAGAATAAAACGTTTATATATATGTATATGTGTATATGTATATATATACATACATATATATCTCACAAACCGTTATACATATAATCTCAAGATAATCTAGTAAAAGCTATCTTCTCTGTAACTGATTAGTTGCAATTATGGGTTGCATATAATAATAGTTATTTAAAGGATCTTAAGAAACATTTAAAAATTCTAACACTAGGACAAAAGTACTTTACTTTAGAAAGATTAATACAAGACTACTAGTACCAATGGGATGAGGATTAAAGACATCCTATATGTCTAAATTTTCCAAAATACTATAGGATTCATTATCTATTATTTCCATCATTACTCCTCTCTTTAGAATACCTTGGCACATTCCAGGGTTACAAATTTGCTGCGATGCCACACAAACCTCAGGAGCATTTATGGAAATGGTTCATAGGTTTACAGAGACTGTCAAATTCCACATGTGAAGTTCAGACCCCTCTTTATAGAATCCTCTTTAGGACTATGTATTCACAAGGAAACTGATGAATCAGGTCAGGCAATTAGATACTGCATTTAGTCCCCCAAAACTGGAGTTAAAACAGAGCTAAATCAAGTTTGGGACATAGACAAGAGAACAGAACAGACTTTGCCAAATCTGCTCAGGACAGCTAGAGTACTGTGAAACGTCCAGAAATCAAAGTCTCACTCACTGGCTTAGGCAGCCCCAGGATCACCATAAGACTCATGCCAAAATGTCTGCGAGAGTCCTAGGTTGGCATTTTGGGGGCAGGAATTAGCTCCTGACTGCTTACTGTCATCTGCCTAGACTTCTTGTCACAACAGTAGTCTTCTACAATTTCTGGTTTGAGAAGGGGAGTTCACAAAAATGGCATCTTGTTCACATCTGGGGCTTCGAAAGAGGTGTGGCTTCTGATATCAAATAGCTATGCTGAGGGTGCATTGATCACTTCAATTTGAGGATTAAGAGTGTACGGGTGGAGTCTAGCCTTTCAGTCTGGAGATAGCCAATGGTATTTCTGTGTAGGTATGGCCTTCTCCTGATAATTCCAGGAAATGTGGTAATTCCTTCTTGGAGGTGAAGGTACTATCTTTCTTGGTTCATTTCCTAAAGGCTGGATCCCTGTGAGACATCCCTGACGAGAAGGCACATGATCCCAGGCACCTGGATGTAGAGAAACCACAGGGAGACTCCTGCCTGCATTGAGGTGCTTACACCATTAGGTCCAAACACTTTCTTACCCACTGGCTTGTGTTTTTTCTGCATTTGGCATCATTTCATGTATTTCCTGCATCAGAAGAAGACTTAACATATTGGTATGGAACATATGGACTAATATCAGTCTAGTGACCTTGGTCTGGACTGGGTTGGGATGTTTTTTCTCAATGCTCAATTGACCTTGTACATAAACTTTTCTCTTAAAAAGACAAGTGTATTTCTTTGGATTTTTTTTCCCTCTAATGTACCCAGACTATCACAGTCACTGAGGAAATTTCAAATTCAAACCATGATGAAATACCAGTACAACATTATTATGATGGCTATTATTAAAAAGAAAACAAAGACACACAATAAGATGATATGTCCTTTTAAGAATACTCATTATTGTCCATTTGGCCCCATAGACTCCCTGTAGTGACCCATGGAGTTTCTAAGGCTGAAATCTTTGTGGAAGATGACTGCTGCATCTTTCTATATCAGCGTGTTTGGTGCTTTCTGACCACTGACATTTCCACTATCAGCCTCAGCAGCTTAGTCAACATACGACCAGGACTTTATATTATGTTGAAATAATAATAGTCATTGCACTTTGTTTATGACCCTGCCCCACCAGGCTTATTCTCCTTATTTTTCTTATTTCTTCCCTTCTTTAACCCACATAGACCTCCCCCACTTCTGGACAATCAAGTCTGACTGGTCCACAGGGTTTCCAAGGCTATTGTATTTACAGAAGCTGACTGCTTCATCGCTCTTCTGAGAAGAAACCTGTACATTTGCTTAGCAAGCCACCACATGAACAGCGTCCTTTTTACTACATGAAGAAGCTTCAAAAAGTTCATGGTAATCATTTCCTTATCGTTTCATTCCTTTTTGAAATTCCTAGTATGATATTTGTCAGATAATTAGCATGGTCTTTCTAGGTTAAATATGTACTATAATCTGGTACAGTATCCCTGGACTAATATATTTGCACCAGAATTTGCTAGAAAGTACATAAAGTGTAAAAGCAAAATTGTTCACTTTTTTAACTTGTACCTACACAATATCAGTTAATTCTCCAAGAAAAAATGAGATTTCAAGTATTTGCAAGCATTGAGGAAGGAAGGATTGAAGTAGCTGACTGTTTGAATTTGAAGCCACAATATTAAGATTCTGGACATGGTTGCTGGAAATGATAGAACTGTGGGAGTGAAAGGCTCGAGAAGATGTGACCAAATAAGTATGGGTTGGGGTATGTATGCTTGAAGAGAAGAGGTGAGCATGCATGTGTTTGTGTGTTTAGTGCAGCCATGCAATCATTGCTGAAAAATGCACATCGACATAAAGCCATTCCATGAAAACTAATGACAACTTAGAAAGCTTCAGAAGAAAAATGAAGTCACCTTTTGGGTATATTTTATATTTGAAAAATAAGAATTATTTTTACAACATTTCTGAAACTAAGACACGTCACAAAATTTAGGAATTTCTGAAAACAGGAGAAGCTGGTCTTTTCAGATATTTCCTTGTCAAAGTAAAATGGGATGTGAGTATCTAGGAAAGGCAATGGAAGTCTGCCAAGAAACAGAGCATTCTACTTTCCAGTGTTTCAGTGTGCATCTTCACAAGAAAACTCTCCCATGAGCCAAAGCATTTCTTTTTCAGGTAAAGGTAAGATCCATTTTCTTGTCTGGGAACACTACAACATGAGACAAAAGGCAGGAGCATAAATGTTTTATCAAGTGTCAGATAGGTATTAACCAAAGATCTCACTTAGTCTCTGTGGGGCGGTAGCTGTCTAGATGAGCTATATGGATTAGCATCCAATCTTACTGAAATCGTAACTGTCTGCACTGAGCTCCAACCATAAAGGAGAAGGGCAGTAACTGACGAGCAATGAAGGCTGGCAACTTGAGGATGGGAAATCAATGAGCTCAACCTCTCAGATTTCCCTCATTGTTTCCCTGTAGCCCAGGCCCAGAGGAACCTGCACAGGAAGCTAGAAGTGAGAGAAGCCATTCATTGGGCCTTGGTCTACCTGAGACACAGATAGAGAGTATGATTGAGAAAGTGGAGGAAAGTCTTGGATAAAGTATGGGTAACGTTTTTGAAAACAAACAGGACTGAACTTTTAAAAACTAGAATGCGATGACCCCACATTACCAGAAAACCTTGAGAGAGGTAGAATGGGCTGCTTTATGGGGAAACTGCATTCTCCTGGCACACAGAACATTTAACTACAGTTATTGGTTGCACTTGAAGCATTTTGAAGACTGAGCATATGTCATATATATCTATATATATATGACCATTTTCAAGTTAATATTCACAATTTGAGAATATTCTGTGACTCAATGAGATAAATTAGTGTTATTCTGTAAGCTTGAGAATAAGGTTTCCTGGGGTGTATGGTGGGGGAGGGAGGGGACAAAGGGCAACTGGCATGGACACACTAAAAAAGAAAGGAAATATTTTAAAACTGATTGTGGTAGCATTTGTATAATGCAACTTGAAGTGATTGAATTGTGGAATGTTATGATATCTGTAAGAGCTCCTGATAAACTTATTTTTAAAAAATAAATAGCAATTCCAAGATTCAGAATAATGAAAAAGTCAAATAGACATGGAAAGACAATAGAATAGTCACAGTCTTTCAGTGCTATTAGACAGAAATACTACAAGTGCGGGCTTTTAAATAGAAGTCTCAGCTTGGGGTGCCAGTTGTAGGGCAGTTCTTTTTCTCTTTGCTCTGAGGAAGGTTCATATCCCTGTTAGTATCTCTTGCCTGGTGCATTGGTAGTACAGTAATAATCTAGTGCCACATATTTGTTATGCTAATCTGCTACTTTTATATTTCAGGAGTGAGGTATTTAAACTATACCTTGCACTCCTGTGTATGTGGGTTAGGATTTACAACTTATATTTTGGGATACAATTAAATCCCTAATAAATATGATTATATCCTATGCCCTAGAACTATTTTCACTGATTGTTCTAAAATATATCGAGTGCTCACAGACCAAAAAAATGTTCAGATCTCCTCTGTGATACAGTGAAATTTTAATATGGCTCTTCTATTCTGTTTCTGTAACTGCCATTCTATATTGGTTGGGACTATACAAATAGGCTGTATAAAAGACTAATAAAGAAGATCGGTCAGTTTGAGTTGTCACTCTTCTAGCTATAAAAATGAATCATCTCAGAAGCAGGAACAGAAAAACTTCCCCAGATCATCATGGAAGAACAACCACTATCAGGGCACATTCAAAATATCTCTCTACCTAACCTGGTGGAGACTGAGTCCATCTGTACCATGGGACAGAGAAGAGGAGGAACAGAGAGAAATCCCAGAGATCTCCTTATAGGGTCAGTATGAATTAGGATTAACTTGATATACGTGGATCGGCTTATTTACTCCACATCCACCTATAGCCTATACCCCCCAACGTATTAAATATTCTGATAGATGATACAAAAAAATAAATCTTTCTGGTTTTTAACATCCACCAATGTCTATAACCATGGAACTCAAAATAATTGTCAGTGGATAATGATAGAAAGATAAAAATTTGGATGTTAAACAATACAGAGAATAGAATGTTAATTATTTCCCTTTGGGGCATATGAATACATGTGTGGCTTGTTTATAAACACTTTATGGATCAAGATTTAAGAAAATGTTCTGATTTCTAACTTCTCAATTTTGTAATGTCAACATGAGTTTGCAGCAACTCCACAATAAGCATCTTTAATTTTGTTTTATTTTAATCAATTGACTATTCTTAATACTCATTTAAAGATTTTGTAATACAATATGAAAATATGTTCAATCAAATTAAATATTATTAAAGGAAAAAATACCCAATCCCAATATTCCTTTAATATACAGGATCACATATTACTAATATCTTACATTCCTATAGGATATGTTACAATGAATGAGTCAATATAGTAAATTATAGTAAATTATTAATTATAATAATTTACTGGTCTGGTGTATATATGGATTGGAGGCAAGTAGATGGTTCCTAACAATAACAACATAGGCTCTAGTTTACACTATGGGTCCCTTAACCTCACAAAATTCTGTGGATTTTGACCAATGCATACTATCATGGGTCCACCACTACAGTGTTATACAGAATTGTTTTACTGCCAATAAAATACCCTGTGCTTTACCTACCTTGCTTTTTCTGCTCAACCCCTGGCAACCACGGACCTTTCCATGCATTCCGTAGTGATTTGTTTCTTCTGCTTTTCTGGAATGTCCCTTTGCTAGGGTCATACAGTATGTAACTATTTCATGTGAGTTTCTTTCACTAGGAATTATGCTTTTAAGATTTGTAGTGTCTTTGAATAACTTGCTAATTAATTTTATCTCTAATATTCCATTTTATGGACATACCACAGTTTGTCTATCCATTTATTTACTGAAGAGCATTTTAATAGCTTCCAATAAATTCTTCATTTTCACTGTGAACTATGCCTTTTTAAAGAAACTTGCTATTGTCCATTTACACTAAATTTCCACCTGGTAATTCAAAATATTATTAAAATCACTGAATTTATAATCCTTTACATATTGTTTACATGTTTTTCTCATCCTATTCACCAATGCAATCTGATAGTCTGAGTAGACAGACCTTGTCATGTTTTCATTACATTTTTCCTTTGGACATTTTTTTGTCATAATTTTATTGCTTAGTACATTAGTTCTTGAGTGCCATTTTATTTTATAAATACCAAGTTATATATTTAATTACCTTGAATACAACTTAATATAAAATGACAAACTCTGATGTTTTACTATTATGTAAAATATTAAACTTAAAATGGAGTATGTAGAAAGTTAGCTTCACGTGGGGAAAGGTTATGTTAAGATATATTCAGAGTATGCTAAATATCTGTTAATGTTTCATTAAGGATATATAAAAGATCTGCAGAAGACAAACAAGATATTTTTTCTTTAAAGCTAAGGACAGAAAAAAGCTAAGGATACTAAACATTCCTTTTTGTACAATATTTTTGTACAATAATTTCTATAAGTGTAAGTTACAATGGGCTTGTTTGCTTGTTTGTGTCCTAATAAATGTTCTAATTTTTCTTCTTGTAATGCTTATTCAAATGAGATTTAACTTGGATAACTGCAAATTTAAATTCTCTTTTTATAGATATACTTAATTTATTTGACCTAGTTTGCTCCATTGCTTTCAGTTTTAGTTTCCTAGGTAGACATGTGAAAGACACTGAGATTGTTGTTCAGACTTCAATTCACCACCTGATTTCCTGAAATAATCACACCTACTGTTTTAGTATCCTGGTGAAAACAGGGCAGGGTTCCCCATTTCTAGGCAATTATTCCAGGGATTATAGGAGAGTGAAAACTCTCAAAGGTCAGGCTTTATCTCTGTTTTCTAGAGAATTTCTTTTGTTATTCTTGTGTTCTTTCAAAGACATCATAAAAAATCTCAGCCTTGCTTCTCATAGATTTCAGTCATAGGAAAGTCATGCCCTCGCGACTGTTTTTTGCTCCATTCTCTAGAGAAGCAAATCCAGTGACGTGTGTGTGTGTGTGTGTGTGTGTGTGTGTGACACGATAATGGCTCACACCATCCTAGAAGACAGCAAAACAAAGTCTAAGCAGTTTCCAACTCCATGAGTCAGATGTTAAGCTGGAAGCTTCTCCTAACTGAAGTAGCTTTGGGGACAAAGGAGCCTAAGATTGATAGGACTATGACAGGCAAATGACTGTGGAGACAAGGGATCCAAGTTCCGTAAGTAAGATTATAGATCACTGAAGGCTTTCAGGATATTTCAGACCATCAGTTCAAGCGCAAAGAAACAGAGATCAAGAAACCAATTACAGAATCCAGACTCAGTAAAAAGCAACCAAGCTTTTCCACAGCATCTACTTTGATAGGAAACTTCCAATTGCATGATGACTGTGACCAAATAAGGGTGTTTCACCTCACCCTAACTTTACAACTGATTGGCTACTCATAGCAGATCCCACTGTGCAGTTGTTTACGTTGTGAAGAACAGAAACCCCAGACTACTACGTTGGAACCTGTATATGAACCAAGGAGCAGGGCAAACATGGTTTAAATCAGCTGCATGGTTTAAAATCAGCAAAGGTGTATGTTGTGATTTCAACCTCTCACAGTACTAATTCAAGTTTTGTGCTGAACAAATCAATGGATAAGCTGGATTGTGTGAAAAAATGGCTTTAGACCTAAAGGAAGTCTTATTAACAAGTTGTTGTATGCAGATGACAGAGCTTTCTTTATGGAAATAAGGAAGACTTAAAGCACTTGCTGATGAAAATCAAAGACTGCATCCTTCAGAATGGATTACCACTCAATGACAAGACCCAGATCCTCATAACTGAACCAGCAGTAGCATTATGGTCAAAGGAGAAAGATTGAAGTGTCATGGACTTTGTCTTGCTTGAATTCACAATCAATGGAAGTGGCAGTCAAGAGATCACAGGACACAGCACAATGGATAAATCTGCTGCGCACGAACGTTTTAGAGTGTTGTAAAACAAGGATGTATTTAAAGGACTCCAGTGAGTGCGACACAAGCCATGGTATATCAAATCACCTCATATGCTTATGAACATTGGGGATTGAATAAGGAAGAGGCTAGGAGAATTGACGCATTTCAATCATAGTGCTGAAGCTGAATGTTGAAAGAAGCATAGACCACCAAGAAAGCAAACACATCTGTTTGGAAGATGTACGAGAAGAATGCTCCGTAGAAGCAGTGATAGCAAGACTTCATCTCATCTCCTCTTGACACGTTGTAAGGAAATACCAGTCCCCCAAAAGGACAACATACGTGGTGTATCAGGGCAGCAAAAATAGACAGTCCTTTGAAAAGATTGCTCGACACAGTGGTGACATTGATAGACTCACACATAAGAATCATTGTGTGCATTGCACAGAATTGAGCAGTGTTTCATTTTTTTGTGCACAGGGTCACCATGAGTCAGAACCAAGATGATGGCACCTAAAAACCAAAACATATATATATATATGTATATATACACACACACACACATATACACATATACATATATCCCACTGCAATGGCACTCTTGACTTGAGACTATTTCAATTTCAATTCAGAGTGATCAAATCATAAGGGTCCCAAGGCTGTGAACCCTAACAGAAACAGATAGTTTCATATTTCTCCTATGGAGATATCTGACAACACTTTCATGTTGTGTGTATGTATCATTTGTTTCAGGAAATGGTTCATGGAATTTTGTATATCTGAAATCCATGAGTAACTCTGGAGGATTCCTCTGACTCATACTCTCAGGTTCTGAGAAACCCCATATTAAAAATTCAGACAGCAGGATGTTGGGTCAGGGGTGTGTGGGAGCTGATCAATTCCATGATGTGAAGGTCATGTGGAATACTGCGAACACATGGCCCAAGATCAGAGAGTTGGAGAATGATAAGTTGAATGATGGATTGAGAGAAAAAAAACCATGTGTATATATACATCCATACACATATATACACACACATACGTAGGAGGCCACACCTCAAGAATTTCAATGGCTTGATTGCTGACATGAGATCACACAATGGAGGACGATTTCATAATCACTACCATATCACTGGGAATCATTGATTAGTCAAGTTTATAAATAACCTTAACGATAACACTGATGTTTAAGAAAATCCTATTCATTTGTAAATATTCACACTCAGATTGAAAAATATATACATTTTAAATGAAGATTTTTCATGATTTGATAAAATCATTATCACCATATGTGAGGGGTACCCAAAATAAATCAGCATTTTTTTAAAGCTCTGTATTTAAATTTTTTTTACAAAAAAACCTTATCACCTTCAAAGTAATTGCCTTCAGATTTGTCAAATCTGTGATTCCATTCTTGGAAACATTTCTCAAAGTCATCTATTTGTCTGACAACAAACTCATCTCTCTTTTTTCCCCCTTCACCTCTTCTGTGTCACCAATTCTCTGTCCTTTCATGTCTTTCTTCATTCGTGGAAACAAAAATAAATCTCATAGAGTGAGGTCCGGTGAGCAAGGCATGTGGGGAAGAGAGGCATGCTATTTTTGTTAAAAACTGGCACACTGAGACAACTGCATGAGCAGGTGCATTGTTGTGTTGGCAAAATCAGTGCTCTGTCTGCCACAAATTGGGCCTTTTTTGGTCACACACAGTTACACAATCTTCTCAGATCCTTTAAATAGAAAGCTTCATTAATAGTCTGACTTGACGAAACAAACTCCCAATGCACTGTGAGTCAACATTTGTCTGTTCATAAAGTTGACACATCCAAAATGGAATTTGTCATCTATCGGCATTTTACCTTTTTCAAAACAAGGAAACCTCTCCCACACTTGAATTCTTTCCATAGTGCTATCCTTGTAAGCTGCGTTGAAACACACAACCTTGTCTGTGGCATTTTTATCAAGTAGGAAACCAAGTTTCACAGCCAAATGCTTTTCTCTTCAATTGGCCCTCACAAAACGCAAGGTTTGAGTGAGGCTGCTTATACGAAAAAAAAAATCACTGTAACCAGATTACCTTTCCAGGGGATGCCACTGGGTGCACTAACTCACAGGGAGTTGCTCAGTGCTCACCTAGCAGGAAAAGTACATATTATAAAAGCTTGCTCTGTCCTTTGCATTTCCATCTTTTGGGTAGGTGCCCACATATATTGCTACATCACACTTATGGTGGGGTTTCAAATCTTGATAAAGAAAGTGGAATTCAAAGATAATGTGATTTTTCCATGAGCTTTGGATGTGTATGCATACGTTAGACTCTGTAATAGTTATCAATGCCAATCATAGTTAAGGTTTCTTTGTCAGGTTTTCAAAAGTTTAGGCATTGTAAAAGTTCGAGGTTTAAAAGTGTTTCTGTGTGTGCGTGTGTGCATGTACTTTATCATAAAAGTACAAATTTTTCATACTAAGAGCTTGCAACAGCTTTTTTAACTTTCAGATTTTAGAAATATTTAGCATACCCTTCTTATTATTTATGTGGCTACTTAATTTACATAGAAATAGAGGTCAAATAGGAGCAAGCCCTTCCTATCATCCATGTTTTCTAAGTATACAGACCTGGTGGCCCCATGGGCTCAGTGTAGGGCTGCCAACTGCCAGGTTGGTGATTCATATCCACCAGCTGATTCACAGCCAAGAGATGAAGCTTTCTGTTCTTGTAGGGATTTACAGTTTCACAAAGTCTAAGGAGCAGTTCTAGTTAGTCAAATTTATCTCAACAGTGCGGAGATGAGAGGATTTTCTGTTTTCATTTTTAATCTCTCCATAATTTCATTTTCTTGACGTTACCTCAAAGGGATGCTAATTCTAAAAATATTGAATCTTTTCAAAGGAAATGTTGCCCTTGTAAATACGACCATGACTCATAAAAAACCCCAGTAAATCACAATCATGTTGTACTGAAACATTTTTGAGCTGGTTGTGACTTATAAATACTCTAATTTTTAGGTACACAAATATGAATAATTACAAACTGAATTTTATATATCATTTTCTTTGAATTGAAAACCAAGGAAAGTCACCAACCATTCAGAGTTCTAGACGAGAAAGAAATATAGCATGATTAATTTTTCATAAGCAGTTCACTCAAGTGAACCTTCTTATACTCACAAACATCAAAATTTTAAAGAAGAAAATGGAATATTCAATAAATATTTGCTGAGCACTTACTATGCATGGACCACCCTGATATATGCTGCAACGGGGAGAGAAAATAAAACATAAGACCTTCCTGAAAAATCATACTACAATTGAAGGGGCAGTGGGAAATTCATTGTATCTAAATTAACAAGATGTGTTAAGTAACAGATGAAGGCTATAGTATGAGCAAAGTCAATCTTTTCAACATATTTGAAAATACATTCAATAGAATGAACATCTTTGTTCATGTTAGGTATCCATTATTGAAATTTGAGTCCCTCTGGTTTAGTGCGGTGAATTAGACAAGAAGAGATGAGATGTTACAGAGGTGGGAACAATAGGATAAACAATGGCAGCAGAAGGGAAATGAGAGACATAACTACTAGAAACATGCCCGGGTGGTGATGTAGAGGACCAGAAAGAGAAGATCAGAGGCTACAAGAACTGAGACACAAAGAAATAAGGGTTGCACTAACAACAGACTGGGGAAATTAGAAGTGCATATCATTGTTAGCCTTCGGAGAGGTGGTGCCAACTCCTGGTAAGCTATAAATATCAGAATAAAACTGTCCATTGCTGCGTCCTCTTTATGCTTGTGCCCATTGTTTTGACTATGAGATACTTGCATAATGGCTTCAATGAAGAGGTGTGTATGCCATCTCTTTAGTGGAACTTGTACACAAAATTATTTTTTCTAAGGGTCCAGTTGTAGCAAGGGTGAGAGGCAAAATCTGGTAAGTATTTATTGAATTTTTATTTTGTGTTAGGCCATTTGTCAGACCTTGAAAATCTAAATTAACAAGGCATTATTTCAATATTTGTGGAGGCTAAAAATGACTGATATAAATCTAAAATTTAGATTTTAGATTTAACATTGATATAACATTGAAGATATATGTGAATGATATCAGTGTGTGGACACAGTTATAGCTAGTTCAAATGTCCTTTCAAGACCAAGTTCACCTGGTGAGAAGTAAAGGATTAGAGTTTAATATCAATATAGATTTTAACTTAAACCCTGGCTTAGTCACTAATACATTAGTCAACACTTAACCTTCACTATTCTGTTTACCTCTCTGGAAAAGATGAATAATTATAGCTTATATTTAATGAATCGGAAGTCTATAGATGGTGCAAACTGTTAAACACTCAACTACTAGTCACAAAGTTGGCATTTCAAATACACAAAAGTTTAAAAAATCACTGCCTTTACCCCCTGTGGGGCAGTTCTACCCTGCACATGTGGTGGTGTGAGCAGTTGGACTAAACTCTCTAGCAGCTGTCAAGAACAAAAGAGTGACACTACAGGAGTCATTTCCCATTCTTTTCAACTTTTTAAAATGAATTATATGGTTTAAAAAACAGATGATCAGTTTTATAACCAAGAGTTCATCTTCATATTATTTAAATTAATTCAATGCATTTTCTTCTATATAACCTTAATGATTCTCCTTCCTCTGTGTATTTCTTGTTTCCATTTCAGCTTTTTGTCTAAACCACCAAATTTTGTCCATGAGTACATGTTTCCCTTTGATTTTAAATGCTTGATTATTCTAACATAAGGGTAACTTCAGTCTATATCTGAAAGGTGACTAAGGGTCACAATATCTGGGTTCGACCAGTCTAGCTAACTAGCAAGGCTGGTATTTTCTACGATTTTGAATTCTATTACACATTTTTCATGCAACTGTATCAGGAATTTTCCTTCTTATTTTCTATTCAAGAAGTTGGTAGTGGTATCCAGGCACCATTTAATTCTTATTTCAGGGTGGCACAGATATGTTTGCGTAATTCAAGAGTTCATTGAACTAATTGTTTTCATATGTCTTTTGATCCTCATTTTTAATTTTCCCTAAATATGTAGAGACCAAGAGTTGTGTTTTAAATGACTGCTGAAAAGTTTTTAAGACCCCAGTAACTACTCATAAAAGTAGGCTACACAACTTGTGTTTGTGAACTATATTATACCAATTGACTTTTATGTCTTTTTTTATTTACCTATCAATGTAGAAGGGGTCCACATGCGGCCTACCAGGGACATTTATCCGGCCCGCTGGCTGTTCTTGTCACGGCTGCTGTCTTGCTTAGCAGCCAATTCATCCCAGGCCTGCAGTGAATTTGTTCATAGATATTTTTAATGATAGTCCGGCCCTCCAATGGTCTGAGGGACAGTCAACTGGTCCCCTGCTTAATAAGTTTGAGGAGGCTTCTTGTAGACTATAGTACCTAGGATTAAGTACCTTACCCAGTATGCATTTAATAAATATTTGTGCAATAAAGTTTGGAACAAAAATAGAATGTGTGTGAAATGCTTTGTCACAGTTAATAGCAAATAAATATATATTTTAAAATGCTGACAATGATCTTAGAGATACAATCATTGACATTTCTCACTTCAGTTACAGTAACTAGTAATTATAATGTTTCAATATGGAAGTTTTGGGAAGCATAGATCTCAGTACAATTCAGTAAGAAAGATTGAAAATTCATCTTATTATCTAAGCATCGGATTCATAATTGAAAAGAACTAGAGCAAAACAAAAATAATTTGTCCATTGATTGGGAGTGTTTTCTCCTATGAACCTAACAGCGCTATTAATATATAAGTTCTCGGTGAATAATAAAATAACTTACTTTAAAGAAAACTTAATGAACTCTTAATGAGGAAAACACTTGACTTTCCCATTATGCCTATCCTTGACTGAGAATACCTAGTTATGCAGTCACATTCACTCCTGGTTTTTGATGTTGTCATCCTGCTGCAGGATTCTTGCTTTGCAGATACACAACAGTCAGGCTGTGCTTGCAGCTATGCTTCTAATGTATGGAAATCGTGAGCCTGAAAACAGAATCCAGAGACCACACCAATGACTGAAGTTGACTTTTGTTCTCTTCAATTGCTTATGAAGGCACTTCTCACAACTGATGCTTCTGAGATGCCTAAGTTGCTTTGGTCACCACTGTTGAGGGTCTCGAAGCTGAGGGGCAGCAGTGTGATCAGCCCCAGATCAGACACCCTCCAATAAGACTTGGCCAGCAAATACTGAAGCTCACTTGTGGACGTGAGCTTAGGGTCAGTGAATTTTATAGACACAGAAGATTCATTTATTCATTTTGGGGGGTAATAGTTTTTTCATTCTCATGGAAATTGTCTAAAGAATCCATAGATTGGAAAATTCAAGTGAAGTGCATAAACATTTCATGTTGCTCTGTTCACGGGGGAATACCAATATAAAATAATTGCTATTCCCCAGAAGGAGCATAAGTATATAATAAGAAGTATGATTCTTATTAAGTAGAGGAGAAGGGATGAATTAAAAGGAATGTCAGGCATTCATAACGGATTTATTATTTGGGAATAATATGTAATTAGTTTAGAAGTAACATTTCATTGATGATGACATGAAGGTTTAAAGATTTTAGAGGACTGAATGAATTCTGAAGACCTGGTTTGTGTCCAATGAAATGTAAAACTCGGCATCTGCTTCTACTGCCCACTAAGATAAGCAATACATTTACTTTGCACTGGATTTTTTTTTCAGTCCTGAAATCCTGACATCTTTCCAGTATGCCTTGCCATTTCTCAAGAAGATCATTTCCTAGATACTTTTCAAACATATAATTATTTTCAGAGATAAAATTTATATAAAAAATAATCTGTTATGGAAATGATTTCTCATTATTTTAATTTATAGAGAAGAGAATCAACACATGCATTACCTTTATTACACAATAAAGTATTAATGTACATTATTTTGTAACCATCACCTTAATTTCTAATTATTGCTATACACACCGAGGGTTACTAAATGTTGCTCCTTAATGAATAGCCTTAAAAATAAAGAAAACAAAAGGACGAGAAACTGAAGCTCTCAAATTCCTTAGTTGGTGCTTAGTTCATTTATTTTGACAAGTTCAGTTTAATTTTAACAACTGGCTTAATCAGTCTTAATTCTGACTCACTCCGGGGAACACTGAAGAAAGAGCGAGACTCCTCAGTTTAAGGGCAGGAAAGGTCTCTGCCTTACATTAGAAGACAGAATGCTTTATTGTTTCTGTTTCTTTGATGATAAGGATTTAGACTATTAATGGAAACATTTACTGAGCATATTCTAATTCTGTCAAGTTTTAAACGATGACACTAGAAATGTGTTTTCTTTCTTTTTTTCTTTACCCAAGCTACATAAAAATTGATTGGTTTTCCTGACTTTCCAAGTTTGGGCAATTCCCTAGCTTATTCCTGAAATTTACTTTACTATTCTGGGTTTGGTGAAGGTTCCAAGTCCACACAGATTCTTAGACATTTGCAAACTGTCATCGTTAGAGGACAGAAGAGAGTGTAACATGAATCTAAGGGGACTACTCCTCAAAGAGAAAAGCAAATAGGCCTGCATTATTTTAAACCACAGGTAGTCAATGGGTATGGAAAATTAATTTTATAGGAAACACTATTATAAAATACCTATGCAGGTCAACAACTTAGTTACTGAGGGTTAAATCATGTCTCTTGGAAATGTACAGTTGAGCATTTATTTGAATCACTTAAAATAAAACCTTCATGTATTATTCTCCCAGTATCATTATGATAAAGCTCTATTTATTAATCATTTGAAAATATATTCGAGGCATCCCTGAAAGAAATAGGGAAGGTACAAAATTGCAAACCATGGCTTCTGCTCCACAAAGGTCTCTAATTTTGTAGACTTGATAAGAGAGACATATAATTACAATCTAAAGAAAGATGTTAGTGCTTGCGAGCTGTGCACACAAAGGACTCAGTAACTTTAAGAAAAGTGAGAAATCCTTTCTGACTTTAGAGCTCTGAGAGTGATTCATCGCCACATTTGAGCTATACCATGATGTGGGAGAGAACACCTCCAAAGAAGGAACGGGAGACCAAACTGGGGCTACCAACATCTGATTTAACATACATCTGGTAGCTATGAACTCACCACCACAAAGCCCGTTAGAGTAATATTTTGAGATGCATACAGTGATTAATTAAAGACAGATATTTTGTTATGTGTTTCAGAATGTTATTATTACTAACCTAATAATAATTTTGTAGTGTGCCTTTAGTGACTTTATGCATGGAAATGTATGCTATCTTGAGACAGGTGTCTAACTGATATTAGATAAGAACTTTACCAAATGAATCCTATATGTACAAATTTGACTTGAAGACATATTTAGGAATATAAGTCATTTATAATTTAGGGAATTCCAGTGTTAAAAATATGTATGAGGGGAAGAAGAAAAATGAACTATGAAAATGAATTCAGTTTAGCCAAGACTGAAATAAGGAATAAATAAATGTTATAAAGTAATGCTTGAACCAGATTGAAGGTAATGGTAAAGAATAAAGTTAAGAAAATTGCTGTTCTCAAGTCAGGGATGGAACATAGTCAGGAGTGGAGTTGCTATAAGCAACTTATCCTTGTCCACCAGTTACTTTAATCAGACTAAAAAGGTTGTAAAGAGGGACTTAATGCCAGAACTGACTCCAGGACATGGAGAGAACAATATAAATTATCTATTCATTTCATTTTGTAAAATTTGCAATGTTAATCCATTAAGTCCTGATATTCCCACTTCATTATCACTTCCTTCATATATTTTATTTTATCAATGATCTTGAAATGATTCTCCAGATTATTGGAATCTGTCTAAGAAAAATTGAAGTGGAATATAAATAAGCTTAGCATGAATGTGATATTTCTGTGGATTGCACTTGTTTTCTTTTATCACTGAATTATTGCTAGCTGTCATAATGTATGAAACATTTACTAAGAAAACTTGTGCAACTTCTGGTGAAAGCAGGAGTCATCGAGCTTTGGGGACTTACTTTCTGAGCCCTGGGATCCCAGCACCTGAAAGACTTGGGAAGTAAAACCAAGAGTTGACATGTATGGAGTGCAAACCTAGTGTGCCTGAAATTCATTCAATGAACTGAACAACAAAATAGTAAGTGGGGGATGTCAATATCTAGTGAAAACAGACGTACTCTTCTGTCACCAATGTGCTTAATAATGTATATGTAATCAAATTAAAAGCATAAAATAAAGTTATTTCAATTTATCGATGAATAAAATGCATTTAAATTATATGAAATCTATA
Source organism: Nesogale talazaci (assembly GCA_004026705.1). Lineage (NCBI taxonomy): Eukaryota > Metazoa > Chordata > Mammalia > Afrosoricida > Tenrecidae > Nesogale > Nesogale talazaci. The sequence continues at coordinate 45,055 of PVJH01004309.1, forward strand.
AGCAAATTATAACATTTAAAGTATGACAAAACAATCCATTCCAAAATTTGCAATAAAAGTAATGAACAGTCTCTTGAATTGTCTGGTAATAAGACAAATATGGACTGTAGTGAATAAACATAAGGCAACCCATTCTAGATAATGCTGATATTTCAATTCCTATAAACACAGTTGAAAACTATAAAAGTTAACACATCCTATATCACTAAATACTCATGTCTGCAACAAACTCTTTGATGAGCTACATCAATTAAAAGTGAGTGTATGGTTTCTCATTGCACAAGAAAAATGCAAGTGCTATGAGGTTTTATAGACTCTTCTTCAATCTATCTATAGCTACTAATTACCATTGGTCTTGAATATTACAAGACAAAGTAGAGATTGAAATAGAAAAATGTTCTGTAGAGTTTACAACTAGGATTCAAATGTGGGTGAGGCTTTCATGCAGGAGTAGAATATATGTGAGGGATAAATATTAATGATCACATGGAAGACTAAGGTATGTTAATAAGGATCAAAGTGAATTCTGAATAGAAGGCCATAAAGCTGGAGGGTTTTTGTCTGAGAATTGTGATATAAAGTAGTTCGATTACTTTATACTTTATTATTTAGATAATGGAGCAATATTAAATATTATTATTGATTGTAACCTAATTAATTGCCTAAATTTTATGCTACTTTTTCCCCTTATTTTCGTTTTTCCTACTGAAGGCAGTACACATGGCTGAATGACAACATGTTATGAACATAAGGGAAAAGGACCAAAGTCATATGACTGATGAATAAATCCCAGGTCCAAGATCAGATTCTGCCACTGAGGTGCACTATTGGCTATTACTTACTGTATTACAAATGGCACATGGAACTATGTGAGGTGTTTTGATTTCCAATATTTAAAGTAAAAGGTTGTTCAGCTAATTTACTGATAAAAGCTATCACTTCTCTGGTTGTTTAAAGATCATGTACCCTGGGAATAATGATCATAATTTGTTAACAAATAAATTTCATCCCAATGCTTTACTTATATACCAGGATAACAAAACAACTAATTTTTGTTTTTGGATACTTTTAGATATAAAAATAAATTCTGAACTACTTTCCTTATTCACGTGTCACTTGTAGGGAACAATGATTTGATGAAAGCCAGTTCTTTATAAATATAATAAGTGTCAATAACTAGCATTTTAAAATATCAAAAAAGTATTCAAGATTTCATCTAAATATTCCAAGGTAGCATCTTAAAGCACTCATAAAGGAGAATCTGGTATTAGAGATGGCACAGCTTGTATATTGTTTCTATATCATTTTATCATTTCATTTTTTTTAATCTATAGATTATTCATCAAGGGAGAGTAAGAAATCAATAAAACAGTTCCCAGTACTCACTTTGTGTTTAGATTTCTATTTTATTGAATTATGGGAAATATTCATATCTATAGCTATAGAAAATCACATGTAAATTATTTCTCAAATGTCAGGGTGGCTTCTTATACCATTCCTCTACAGCCTATTTACTTTGGAATCATAAAAATATGACTGGATTTATTCCATGATTTTTCATTCAATCCTCTGTTTCCTTGGTGGATTATTTTTACTGAATTTAGGGAATGAAGAATTACAAAAGTATGTTTTCCCAGACAAGCTAGCATCTAGCTAAACTAAGTGAAGTCACACTTCTGTAGTTAAAGTCATCTATGTGTGACTATTATTATAATGACATAGACACTTAAAAGTACATGTGGATGTGTGGAGATGATAGATAACAGGCTTTATTTTTTTTTGTCTTTTATTCAACTTTATTTTTAGCCTGATCCCCGAGGTGTTTATTGGGCAATCTTAGGACGGGGTAGGTCTGTGCCTAGAAGGAGTTAGGCTGCTTGGTGGTGAGCAGAAACTTGATCTTGGAGTCATGGAACTGTTTGACTACAGGCCGGCAGCATTTGCTGGCCGCAATTTCTTCCACCTTCATGATTTGGATTGAATGGGCCTGGACTTGGTATTGAGTACCCATGTCTGCAGGGCAGGAGAAACACAAAGCTCCCACCAAGCACTGCATGATAGCCACTGACTTCCACTGGGTCCAAGGGCCCACTACCAAGCTTGTGGAACCTTCACATTCACTCTGAGGAGCACCGCACAGCCTCTCAAAGGCACCAAGGCCCACTTGCTATGCGCATCCTACACGAAGCCAAAGTCTTTGGGTTTGGGTGCAGTAGATACAGGCTTTAAACAGAGAAATAAGACAGACAATTTTTCTGTCAGATAAGGATGTGCAATGTAATATTGCCATGTAACTATGCCAAACAACAATAAAGACCTCCAAGTATGCACTGCTATTCTGCAGTCACCTCAACATAGCACTCATTTAAACAGCTGGAATTTAAAACATCTGTAATGTTTTTATCATGCACAAATAACTCTTTCGGACATTTTACATGTTTTACAATGTTATCCAGTCGATAGAGCTGAAGCACAATATCAAGCACATTGGGTATGTGTTTATCAAACTTATGGATCATAACACCAACAACACAGACCCCTCAACCAATCCAACAAAAATGTAGTCAACAAAATGAAGATCACCTGATTTGTTCTAATAAACTACAAAACTAACTTTAAGCAACACAGTCAAAAGTGGGGGTAAAATCCTTGAATATCAAATTGTGAATATCTACGTGACCTCACTAGTGACAGTAAATTCAAATGTATTTCTGCATTATGAGTGATCTTCTTTCCTAAGTTCAATACATTTTAAAATTCTAGCTGGTACAGGTGAAGATTAACGCCAACAATGAATGTAATTTTTATCCATACACAATACCTACTATTGCTTTTTCTTTTCTGAATCTATCATGTCCAGACATTCTTCAACCTTGTAGAAATCTTCTGCAGGTCTCCCCATCTGAATTACAGGAATTCATAAAACTAGGTTTACAGATACATTACCGTCAGAGTCACTCACTATGCACACATATCCCAACTGTGCTGGATATGTAGTTTTCAGCTGTGAAATTGAAGTCATTAAAAAGAATCTTTCAAAAAAAGACTCTTTCAAAGAACAAATTTAGGGTCATCACTGTATTGATAGCTAGAGTGGAAGGTGACTGTTTTGGGAGCCAGTTGAATAGGGCCACTGTCTAAACCACCACATGCTGCAGCGGCCTGAGAAGGATCTCTGCATCTTCCTTGCTGTCATCACATGCCAATGCTGACTTTCCAGAATTCAATATAAACTTTTTAAGGCTACCTCTTGCTTTCTATCTATGAAAAAGTAATATATTGCTTTTTATGAAAGTTCACCAGAGACATTCAAATGATTCAAAATTACTGAGTGCAAGGAATAGCAATTGAATATCTAAAGGTTGGATGAAAAAATTTTCTATGTCTAGTTATCAAGGCTGTTTGGGATAAATTTAGAGTAAGTTCAACCATCTGGAAAAATATCAAATATATTAGGGTATGCATATGGAAAATATGATCCTGTAAACATTCCATATTTACAACAGCGTGTGCTGACTGATTGCAATCTGCTGGTGGGATTTATGGATCCTTTTTGCTTCTCTCTATTATTTTTGTAAGAATATGGATTTTGAAATTAACATGCTTTCATTTAAATGGAAAAAAGTTACATTGTCACATCAATAAATAGAATTCTCCTAAAGGTATATTATGATGTAGTAAAGCATACTAAATTTATGAAATAAACAAAATTAAATAATTATACTTTATTGTTACCCTCCTAAATGGTTATCTAATATGCTTCTTTTTTAATATTTTCATACTGAGTTAACAATATCTATTATATTAAACTGGAATATTAATATTTAAATATGTAAACAATACATTTATAAACCAGTGAAAGGAATTTGCTGTTTTTTGTTGCCAATTATGTTTACTTAAATAGACCTCAATCATGTGGGAAAGTGTTGTAATTTTTATGTATGAAATATAGATAAAGAACACCATGTTTACCATATGCTATACTCAAAAGCACCATGTAATCAAGGCCTGAATCTAATTTGGAATGCCATACATATAAAAACATTGGTAACCTCCATAATGTAATAATTCAATAAAGTAATTGATTTTAAAATAATCCACTTTTTATGGAAATATTTTATATGCCTCTCTCTTATTAAAATCATAATGTACATAACTCACTATATATATAAAACTCAACAGTATATTCACAGCTATAGAGTCAATTCTGATTCATCGGTATTCTATAGGACAGAGTCAAAGTACCTCTGTAGGTTTCTAACTTGTTTCTCTCCTACAGAGTGGCTAGTAGTTTCCAGCTGTTGATCTTCCAGTTGAGAGACCAAATCGCTACCCCTATCATAAATATTATATATACATATCACATATATATTATACATTACAGCTATGTGCTCCATGATATCAGGCTATGTGTTACTGAACATACTTCTATCTATCCATGGTTCCCTAAAGTTATAACACAAATATAGAGTACAGATGAGACCTAGGGAACACAACACATGTACCTCATGCCTGATATAAGAAGTGATTGCCTGTTGGGCATAGTATGGTAGAGTCCAGGGATCATGTCTTTTCATAGGCTTTCATAGCACTACTAATCACCCATGGCACTGACTGGCCTAGGTGATTCCTACTAAAAACATTACCATGTAACAGTGCATGCTTTGGTTTGTTGGCAGCAACCTCCAATCTCATGAATCACATCTCTTTAAGAATCGGAGTCTTTTCTTCTGCTTAATTTTCTTTTGAACATAGTAAGATAGAGTACATGATGGCTCCACATTGCATAAAGAACTAGGGTTAGTGATAGCATCAACAAGAGGCAGAGAGTAATATCTGTCCGGAAAAGAAACAGAGGGTTATGAAGCAAAATAAAGGTAGAAACATGATTGAATGCTATTGCAATTTAGGCATGGTGCACTCAGTAATCACAGCATTCCTCAAAAAGTAACGGGAAAATTTCCCTGAGTTTTAGAGAATCAACTCCAATGCATGCTATAAGGCTAACAAAAATATGAGCGATGCCTATAAGAGTCACAGATGCAAACCAAACACAGAAGGAAGTTGCTCGCAACATATTGACCAGTCAAAGGAGGCCTGAACTGCATTATTTCTTTTGAAAAATATATAAATAATATAGCATCAAATTTCACCAGACATACTGTATAAATTAAGCAATTAATAATTGTAATATTCAATTTTGCATAAATAATCTGAAGCTTTAAATTTGATCTGTCTAGTGCATGTTTTTATTTTCTTTTATCATTAATTCACTACATTGTTATGAGTGATAATTTGCATATCCTGGAAAACTCCGCCAGGTTTCAGCTCTCATTCTTATCAGAGAATAATAAATGGTGACTAATGACACACTAAATGAGGTCTGATGGTTAAGCCCTTGGCTGAAAACTAGAAGGTCAGTAGTTCGAACTCTCTAGTCCTCCTGTGAGAAAAATGGAGAATTGTGGCAATTTGTTTCCACAAAGATTAGAATCAGCCTTAGAAATCCTATGATGTAAATTCTGTTCTGTTTGATCGTGTTGCCATAAGTCAAAATAAACTTGCTGATAATGGCTTTGGATAAATTCTAATAATATAAACTCAAATCATATTTACTCTCCTTTTAGTATGATAAATATATATTTAACAAATCTTTTGACATTTCAATATGCAGCGCATGTGAAATTCATTGACATGGTGTTTATCATGGTATTTATCATGTTGTTACCATTAATCATCAGCATTAAAATGCCATATTTATGGGTACATACAAAAATTCAGTTTTTAAGTTAAATGTGAAGTATGAAGTTTGAGTGAATCATAAGGTAGTGAGACAACAGAAGTGGACGGGAAGACAATGTATCCTATAAAATGCTGGGAAGGGTAGCACAGTGGAGCTCTGCTTTTCTGGGCATCATTTAAAGAGAGTGAAGAGATTGTTTCAAAACACGAGGAGATTGGAAAGCTTTCATTCTTTTCGATTTTACTTTTGAATTCAAAACTGGCATAGTTTTCCAAAAGGTGAAGTGAAATACTCATTTTTATTTTTGAATGATGAGATTTTTCATCCCCTACTGGCTTTCTCAGTCCAGATAATGATCATCACATCTTTAGAGTGAGGAAGAGAGAAATTGCTTCCATGGGAAGTATTCCAGCAAGTGAACTAGACTCCTTGACCCAATGTCAAGCTGGAGTCTGGCTGCTTTACCCCCCTTTAATGATGCCTACCTACACTTGTGACTGGAAAAAAGATTATATTTCTTCATGGAGTACTATTTTTCTGTGTCACAAACATACATGTTATACAATTGAATTAATGACTTAGCAGAAAAAAGATGGATTTGAATCCTATTGGATCCCAGTTAAAGGTTCGACAATTAAATTAACATCAAAAGTATGTAAGGACATAATTCTAAAGTAAGAGTGCCAAGGACGTATCAGATACATTTTAAGAAGAAAAAAACAAATACAATCCTTTTCTAAAGGCACAAGAAATTACTAGAAGGCCAACCAAGTTGGCCTGGTAATATGTAAAATATAATGTTTACTTCTGATGTGAAGTCATTTACATACCAATATTATGGTAAAGCCTTAGTGATTTTCTGTTAGTTAAAAATTAATATCTCAAAACTCTTTCCAAACATGTCAGGAACAAGAGCAGATGGAGTTAAGAGGATGCAGAAACCTCTGCATAAGCTCTTGGATACATTAGCAAATAATCAAGCATTTTTGAAAAATTGAAATATGTTCTGGTAAGAGGTGTGGAAAAGTGCCAAACTCTAGAAAACAACTAAGTTCTTTTCAGAGAAAAAAAAATACATTATGAAATAATCAGTATGGTGTTCTCCTTGTCATACTTTATTTTAAATGTGATATCTGTGTATGATGATAAAACAGAAAATATATCACAATGGAAATCAGAAAATGTTGGGCTAATAAGAATAGAAAATAATACATAACATACTAATCAATGTCTCCTCTTATTCAGGCATATCCCACAATCCTGAAATTTAAAAAAAAAATCAAGATTTCACAGTGAATTAAATTTAAAAACCAGCTCCTTGAGATAGTTTAATGTTTGAATATGTATTACCAACTTTGCTTTTTATTACTTATAGAGGTGCACTCATCTATAATGAAGGGGCATGTTTTCATGTAATAATTTCTGTCTGTACTTTTATTTTGCTTTCTGGTTATTTTTAATTTTATGTTTTGCTTCCCTGTTAGTATTTTAAGCTGGTGACACACCATCAATTATTTCTTGGTTTGCTTTCCAAACAAAACAATGCAGTTATTTCCCAGTCCACTAAAATTATTCTCATAACACAGAACAAAGTATCTTTATTTCATGAGTTTTTATGGCAGAATAACATGATGAATGAGCATTGCTGTAAACACTAATAATAGATAATCTTTCTCACAGAACAATATGAAATGTAAGAAGAAATGATTATATTTAATATTGAAGCAATTTTAAAAGCCCTATTAAATTTTTCTATAGACCTGATAAGAGTGGAATGAATGGAGTCTCTCCATGATTTGCTCACTGAAGTCTCATATTGTGTATTGTCATCAACCAACTTAGGGTTTTCTGGCACCAAGGAAGGAAACGAGCAAACTTACTTGATTTGAGGAGAACACATTATTTGAGGAACTAAACATTCTTCTGGCTGCTAAATGATTTAAAAAGCAACTGTAAGAACAGATTTGGAAACAGGAAGCCAAAGTAGTTAGATTTGTTTTTCTCAAATTCTCAGAATGTTTGCAGACTGGAATTTACAACTTCTTTACATGTTTTGATCTCTTTTCCCATGCAGGGAAGTTTGGAGAAAACCAAAATCATCTCAAACAATCAATGCTATTCATGACTCCTTAAGAGAACATATGTACCCTTAAGCTTTGGTCAATCCTCTCAGTCAAGTTATCATTCAATCATTTGCATATAGATTTACAGTGAAATATTCAATTCTACAAGAGCCACCTTAGTTCCCTTTATAGCTATTGCCCAGAAAATATTTCTTCTGCAAACAGCTGTGTTGTGATGGTTTTCCTAAAATCAGTATTTTAGGTAGTACCTACACTTTCCACCAATTCCTGGGAGATCCAGAGAAACTATATAAACATATCCTTTATCTGTGACTGTCATCCATGGCAATAGACTCAATCTCTATTTCCAGTTTTATCCAGAAACAACAACAAAAGTGAAAATGGTTAACAGTTACATTTAGAATTTTATTTATATGTGTAAAGATATGATCCAAAGGATTTTAAAAGCACTCCTCAAATATTAATAAATTAAAGATCTTTTCTTGACAAGAAAGAAAAGAGAAATAATGCATATAATTTTGAGACAAAGGGAGAATATTTGGTGAGATTAGGTTTTCAGGAAGTAAAATGTGGTGCTAAGATACTATTCTTTAGAAAATAAAAGATTACTAAAACTTCCTGAACATTTTCCACAAACTGTTTTCAGCTGATAAGCAGTAGGCAAGCTATTCATCTTTTAGATGAGAAAATGTTGAGTGTTTATTCTTCATAATGAATTACAGTAGCTTTGTAGAGGAAGAGCATACACAAAAAAGTCAATGAACTTGAAAGTTCTCCTTACAACTAGAATACTGACACAGAATTCTTATGAGACTCTTTCAAGTTCACAACCCCCCTGACATATAAATTACTTTTGCACATGTAGGAGAAAGAATATAGTATTTTGTATATTATTAGTTTAGAGCTCTCTGGAATGAATCTTCCTTTCCAATACATCAACTACACAGTTACCATGCAGTTGATGGTGATTTTTGACAACTCCTTGTATATCAAGATAGAGTTGTGTGTACCCCATAGGATTTCTGGAGACTAAACCTTTGGAAGAAGTTAATCTGACATTTCTTCTAAGTGGCCTCTGAAAGGACTCTGACCTTCAAGCTTTCTATGACCCGTGAATTGATCATTTCACGATCCAGGCACCAATGCTTTCTAACTACTCTTTCTTCCCTTGTTTCTACTGAGAGTAATTTTGTTGACATGTATTTTTCAGCTTCTTGTTACTGCCTCCCTCTTGTATTATAAGCGAGGCTAGAACCTGTTCATTCTGATCCTTGATATGAAGCTGCATTGAGTGTGTCCTGATACTTAGAGAAGCCATGCACAATAGAAGGAAGCACCGCTCAATTGCTCACAGTTGCTCCTCTGCTCAAGTCCCTTGTTGGAACTCCTATGTCAGTGCATCTTTTTTGCTGCCCCTGTACTTTGCCAAGCATGGTGTCCTTCACCAGGGACTGGTCTCTCCTGACAACACATGCGAAGTAAGTGAGATGGTGCATCAGAACTATTGCTTCCAAGGACCATTGTGACCTTACTTCCTGAAATACAGAAGTTCATGGTATTTTCAATATTCCTCTCCTGCACTCCATTTCGAATACATCCATTCTTCTTTGGTCTTCCTTATTTGGGGTCCAACTTTCACAGATATAGGACACGATGGAAAATACCATAACTATGTCCTTCTTATCTTAATCCTCAAAGTAACATTCTTGCTTTCCATCACTGTAAAGATGTTTTGTGCAGCAGATTGATTCATTGCAATGCTTTCTAGTAGGTCTTGGTGGCTGCTTCCATGAACTATGATTGTGGATGCAGGCAAGATGAAATACCAGAAAACTTCAACCCTTTCTCCATTCACCATGATATTACCTATTTGTCCAGTTGTGAGAATTTTAACTTTCTTTACATTGAGTTGTAATCCCATTTTGAATTCCCGTTCTCCTTTCTGTATCTTAGATTTCAAGGGAAATTAACACTTAAAATTAATACAAAGCTCGACTCCCAGCCTCTGGCTAATTCTGTAAATGTCCATTCTTATTTTCTGTTATCTTTAAAAATTTGACTTCAGTCTTGGTGGTTTAGTTTCAATATCTAAAAAGGTTTGGGATTTTCTACTGATGGTGCCATATCAAAGAGCTAATTTATCTTTAGACATACCTTGTTTTATTAAGATTGTCCCCAATGACAAATATCAATCTATTTACTGCAACTGACTATATTATGACCTATAATCTTGTTCTTTCTTACCCATGGTTGCTTTTTGAAATACTCAAGCAAAACAAAAAACCTCAAACTTACTGCCAGGATCAATTCGGATACATCATGACTTCATTGCATGGTGTAGAATTGCCCCCTGTGAATTCCTGAAGCAATCATTCTTTACTGGAATAGAGAGCCTCCGATTTTCCCCACAGAGTGCCTGGGGGTTTCTAACTGGTGCTCTTGCAGTTAACAGTCCAGTGGGGTCTGTGTCAGTCCGGGTAGACTAGAGGAACAAATTTCATAGACACGCTTATAGATACAAGGTAAAGGTTTATATGCAAGAGGAACAGGACATTGAGCCCAGTTCAGTTCAAAGTCATAAGTCTGATATTAACCCATATGCCCGAAATCGGTCTATAAAGTCTCCTTCTGACTCACGAAGTCACAGGTCAGTGGGTGCAAAATCCCAGGGCTGGCAGGGGTCTCCACATGGCTCCTCACTTCCAGGGCTCAGGGTCTATCAACAGCAGAAGCAGCTCATTGCTGGCAGAGGTCTCCATGTGGCCATCCCAGCTTCAGAGGTCTGGCTCCATCAGGGCATAACCGTGTGGTCTCTCCGCCGGCTCCTCCAGCTTCTCAGATGCTGCCATCTTCTCTTGTCCAATATTCATTGTCTCTGAGACTAACCCCAACAACTGGGCAAGATAGCTTCTCATCTTCACAAAGGAAAGATCACAAGATTTCCCAGAAGTCTCAGGAGAAAGCCATTCCCACATAGAAGCTTCATTGGCTACTCAATGGCTATCTCCAGATTAACAGGCCAGACTCCACCCGTACATTTCAATCATAAAATTAACATAAGCACATGACTGCCACAGGAACCCAAGGAACCAGAGGGACTCTCCATTCAAAGTATTTAATGAAATAGAATAAAGCTCACGCACTAAGAGAGACCCCATAGGACTAAATCAAACTTCTCCTGTGACTTGAAACTGTGAACTTTCATGGGATTAGAGAGCCTCGTCTTTGTCCCTGTAGGATACTATAGACTCAGTAGATTATTACTGCAATACTAGTATAACCTCATTACATCTTGAATACAAATTTTAGTGTTTCATGTTCCAATGTCAAACTCATTGCCATCACATCAATTCTACCTTGTAGCAGTCCTACAGGATTGGGTGGAGTTGGCATTGTGGTTTCAGAACCTGGAGTTCTTTATGGCAGTAAAATTTCTCCTCTTTCTCTAGAGGACTGGTTGTGGTTTCTGAACACTGACCTTGCTGTTCACAGGCCAGCGCATAACCTACTGCCCCACTAGCTCTCCTCTTCATGTTTATGTTTAGACTCACACAAAAAGTGACTTCAATGGATCATTATGAATGTTAATTTTCCAGAACAATAAATGTCACTATTACCTATTTTAAAGATGAGTTATGATGCAGTGAGGTCAATTTTCAAGATTACAAAGATAAGGGTTCTAATTTTAAAAATCCAAAACAAACTCATTGCCACTGAGTCCATGTCAAATCATCATAACCTTCTGTAGGTTTTTGAGACTGAAGCCGTTGCCTGGCGTTAGGAAGCACAGTCTTTTTTCGGAGGCACTGCTGGTAGTTTCCAACTGCTGATTACGAGGCTTTCAGTTCAACATGTGACCAGTTTTAAACTCCACATTTCATGATTTTACCACACAATATATGGATTCTATGTGTTCTTTTAGCTAGTGAATTATGAGTTCAATCATTCACCAAAAGCTCAGAAGTATAAATGCACCAGCCACTCTGTATGAGAAAGATGAGATGTTCTGCTCCTGAAAAGATTTACAGCCTCGGAAACTCCCACAGACACTTCTGCAGGAGAATTGACTCCACAGCAGCAAGTTCTGAGTTTGGATAAAGATCTCTGGTGACCAATGGGGGAGGTCTTAGCTCATAATCCAATGGTTGGTCTTTAAGCCCACTCCTCTAGAGAGAACACAAGATTATCTTGCTGCCACAAGAATCATTTCCTATGGCTCCCAATGGGGCAGGTCCACTCTGTCTTATAGAACTGTTATATGTTGTCATCATACAATAGCCATAAAATTCACTGCCTCTTCCAACTCTGAAGAGACAATTACAGAGGAAGTGTATTACGTGTGATAACATCGTATAAAGACTCGTTTTGTTTATTATAAAGCAGCGCTAAACATTATATCTCACAAGTGCTGTCTGCATAAATCTCTGAAGGTAACAACACAGTTTTTATCTGTTTGAGTACACTTATAGGGATGCCACATGGTGGGAGGGATTTCCTTCTGGCATGTGTTCCACATGGATAGCTCCTCTGGATAAATATGGAGAACGATGGGCTTTGACTACCTTCATTCCAAGTCTTTTTCTTTCTCCAAATGACTTCTCTGCAATGACCCTAATCAAGGTGTCAAAAAGGAATATATGCGTATTGGTAGAGTTAGCTAATATAATTTAAAAATAGAACTACATTTATTAATTTTCATGATTTCTTAGTATGTATAATCTCTTGTAGCATGCTCAAATAAGTTACATCATTAAGTGATTGTCAAACTAGACATAAGGAGAAATGAAGCGTATGATAATAGATATGTGAATCAGAATTGTATTTGGATTTAGGTGGTCATGAATTCAGCAGTAATTTCTATTAGAATAAGCATACACAGGAAAGTACAGGAATATGTTGAATTTTTGGAGATGAGCATTGGGGCAGGCAGGTCCAAAAGGGCACCGTGATCCAAGGGTGTGAAAAGTCAACGGGTTCTAAAGGCTGATGGATCAAAGGCTGCTAGTAGCCTCATGTATCAAGCACCAGGCCCTAAGATCTTGTACATTGTAATAACAGTGACCATATCATTAGAGGAAAGTCCAAGGAGAAAAACATATACTGATAATCTGAAAGGAACCTTTAAACTTTTAGTCAAAGAACTGGCCAGTATTTTCTGGCAGGAGGGAGCATGAAAATAGAAACAACAGCCCGAACAGTATACTTTTGTTCATAAAAGCAAGCGGATGAATCATGCTGTGGTTTGTCATATTGTATTTTCCATAACATTTATTCTTGTGTGATTTACTATTTGCATGCTGCTGCTCTTCCTGAATAAGGAAAATGAGGGTCTTTGACCAAATTACTTTAAACAAGATAATTTCTGAGACATTTAACAACAGCAAAATTATGTTCTCTGAGAGGAAGGTGACCATTAGTAAAGGACTAAACTCTGACGGAATTTTCCTCCTGCTTGAGACATCCATCCCTGTAATCCTCACACCACATGGATTTTTTCTTCAGGCCTGAAGTTCACCTTCTCTCTCAATTCAGCCTTTTCGCTACTATAATGTTCAAACAGTAGGTCATTGCATGGAGACAGGGCAATGTATCACCCAGAAACTGTATCACCCAGACTGCATGCAAATAAAGAGTTCCCCAGAACTGCATCATTTCTAATATGGAAAAGGTCTTCAACACAAGGTTGGAGATCTCTTTGTTGAGCTCTTCGGTGAGGAAAAGAATGTCCCCACATTCTTAAAAACTGCAGCATAGAGCTGAAAGACAAGAATTTACCAGAGATAATGATTTCAGAATTCATGTTCTTTATGTCTACAAATGAGAAATAATATTTGGTGGTCATGTATTCGTTATACCAATTTCATGATTGGGTTGTAGGGGTGGAGTCTAGCCTGTTAATCTGGAGATAGTCATGGAGTATCCAAAGAGGCCTCTGTGTGGACATGGCTTTCTCCTGAGACATGGCTTTCTCTCTGACTATTTACCTCATGGAGAAGAAAGGCCATCCCCCCAGTTGTTGAGAGTCAGTCTCTGAGATGACGAACTACACAAGAAAAAAATAGCAGCATCTGAGAGCTGGAAGAGCTGGAGGAGAAGCCACATGGCCTTACCTTGATGGAACCAGCTCTGAAACTGGAGAAGCCATTTGGAGATCCCTGCCAGTGCTGAGTTACTTCTACCACCACTGCATGCTGTTGATGGACAATGAGCCATGGGGAGATCCCTGCCAGGGCTAGGATTCTGCACCCATTGACCTGTGATTTCATGAGTTGGAAGGAGACTTTATAGATTGGTATCAGGCATATGGGCTAATATTGGACTTCTGACTTTGAACTGGACTGGGTTGGGATGCTTTCTCAATGTACCATTCCTTTTATATATAAACCTTATGCTTATATCCATATATGTGTCTATGAATTTGTTTCTCTAGTCTACCCGGACTAACACATAATATATTTTATTTTTTCAATATTCTTTATTACTCCAAGACATAGCTTATAAATTCAACCTTGACAAAGATCAGATTTGCAGAACATTGTGCATCATGAGAAACTTAGTACATGGTAGGTGGTACTAGGTTAGGACACTCTGGCTGTTGCCTTGTAGACATCAATAAGATCTTCTTTGCTTTAATTCAAACCCAGAATCAAAATATCAGTCTACATAATTAGAGTCTGAACATATTAACTATATTTTATTTATTTGTGGCATTAGTAAATTATATATTTTTCTTTGCATCTAGAGAAATTTGACAATTCTTTGGTTTGACCACTTATAGAGCTACTGCAATTTCAAAGGAAATATGCACTCACTGGATGATGATAATACAAATGTAAACACCATCTTATTATAATAATCCCTGGGCTTCAAATCCCAGAGGAAAATATTCTCTTAATAAATGCTGCAACATGTGTTCTAAATTCCAAATCCCAAGTGTTCTTCAGCATCCTAAACTCAACACAAATGTTAAGATTTCACTGCCCTGCAACTAGCACCACATTGTTATGAACTGAGTTATTTCCCATAAAAAAGATTGATTTCTCAATCCTGTGTCTCTGAATAAGACCTCATCTTTCATTACACTAAGGACATGATGTCAGTGTGAAGTCAATTCTCAAACTAATCCCTTCTGACAGATGTCTTATTTATTTCTAAAAAGCAGTGCAAACAAAAAGATATACATTAGAAAGATAAACACAAAGAGAAGAAATATCAAGGAACACCCAAGACTGCCTTGACTTGAAACTTACAGCCACTGAAATAGAGAAACAAGAGATGACCACTATTTGATATATTTCTTATAGCTTCCCCAGAAAACTAATATAACAATGAAGAGGGTCATCCTATTGAAAATATTAAAGTGTATGCAGATAAAATTCAGCAAAGTATGCATGAGTATTAGAAAAGTCCAAAGGAATTGTTACAAATCATCAAAAACAAAATTTTAATTTTCTTAAAATTTATTCAACTTATGATCCTATGATTGACTTGTGTCTTTTGGAAATCTGCAGAGATTTCCTCTTTGACTTCCCCCCAAACAGTTACTATATCCCTCTGTTAGGCCTTTCTGCCTGGAATTTCATTAGTCCTGCATGCCTGCTGACAATCTCTGTTTTAATTGGATATTTTTAGGTACTCTAACGAAAGTAAGACAAGCGTATTACAGAGAGTACTTGTCTGCAGACATTCACTGATAGCAGAAACAAGTTTAATCCTGTTATTTTATGGATATAGTGTTCATGTTTGATCTGAAACCCTAGTAAAATATTTTTGAGTTAACCATATGAAGACTATATATATATATATATATATATATATATATATATATATACCATGTGCATATGATGGAAAGGATGTTAAAGAGGAAGAAAGGGAAGCCAAAAAATACAATGGCCAATTCTACATAAGCTTAGATCAAAGTTTTATAATATAATTGACTTCTTAAGCTTACAAGGCATAACAGTCATTGATCAAGTTATATTGATTTCTAAATAGAATATGTTGTTCCTATTCTTTTATGTGAGTTTATAAATATAAGTTATTTTCATTGAAAGACATACATAGAAAAAAGATGATATGAATACTTAACAAAGTAAATGCTGAAGGACATTTATGTAACTATCTAGATTAATCATTCTTAACCTTCCTAATGCTGCAACCCTTTAGTAGTTTTCCTCATGTTGTGGTGATTCCCAACCATAAAATTGTTTTTGCCAATACTTCATAACTGTAAATTTGCTACTGTTATGAATTGGGCAACCCCTATGAAAGGGCAGTTTGTCCCTCAAATGGATCATGACCCACAGGTTCAGAACCACTGATCTAGGTTAAGAGAGAGGGAACAATTAATTGGCCTTAAGCATGAGTCTTCAGAGAATCCAAAACTTTCCTCTTTCATGTAATCACTTTTCTTACTCTTTCCTCCTTATTATTATTATTTTGTTGCTGTCATGCATCTTTCATTAATCCATCCCACGAAAAGCATTTAACTGCATAACAACAGCTCAATCATTTTACTTTCATTTTTACATCCTTCCCTGGTAAATATGCTGGATGATGGAATACAATGGTAGAATCCAAGAAAGATCAATTAAAAATAATGATTATATGGATTATAAACACACCTGCACATGCTTTATAAAGCACCAGTTTATTTCCTGTTAGGTAACCATAGAAATATGGAAATCCCCTGCTAGAAAATACACGCATATTTAGTTTTAATTTTTATTACCAACCAGTTCTCCTTAGCAACATTATAATTTATGTATCCTTTGGAGGCCTGCTGGTAAGGCCAGTAACACAGAAGTAAGGTTCGAAGTTCAAAACCACCATCTGCTCAAAACGAGAGAGATAGTACAATTTCACGCTCTCATGTAGACTTACTGTGCGTCCGAATTGACACAGCGGCAGAGAGCTTGGTTTTGATTTTGAGATATACATATATATCCATCGCTAGGTTCTGAGACTAATTCTGCATAATCATTCCTTATTAAGTTATTGTATGTACACTATCCTCTCTGATGGGTGTTACTGCAACCGCTTTTTACATAAACCAGTAAAATATTCCCCTATGTTAAATTCTCAAAATTTTATTTCTTCATATATTAATTTTACTTCCTATGTGAATTGTATCCTTATTTATGTAGCTGGAAAAGTAAGAGTCAAGGTTATTTTTTCTCATATGGATGGTCACATAATCCACCGCCATTTACTAAAATAATTTCACTGTTTTTTTTACAGTGTATTATCACACTTATAATAGCCATTATCCATAACCTTGTCCATATTTATCTATTTCTGGGAGCTCTTCATTGCTCCATTTTATTATTCAAAATTCATGTCATTACTTTATTTGTCTTAATTACATTGTATGCATAACAGGTCATGATATATAATAGAATACATTTTCCAAATGTATTACCTCAAAAAACCTTCACTTATTCTTGGCCATTTGTGAATATATATAAATTTAGAAAATATTTTCCCATTTTGGAAATCGTGTTAATATTTTGTCCCTGTATTGAAAGAATATTTCAATTTTAGGATGTCAATATATTAATTGATATTTTTATTAAACTTAGAAATTCCCTCAACTATTTTCAACACTGATATATATATATATTTATTTTTATAAATCATTTTATTGGGGCTCATACAACTCTTATCACAATCCATACATACATATATTGTGTCAAGCACATTTGTACATTGGTTGCCACCATCATTTTCAAAACATTTGCTTTCTACTTAGCATCAGATTCTCATTTTTCCCCTCCCTCTGCCACCATCCCTCCCCCTCAAAAACTTGAGAGTTTATAAATTGTTATTATTTTTCCATGTTTTACAGAGTCAGATGTCTCCCTTCACCCACTTTTTTGTTTTCTGTCTCCCAGGGACAGGATGGAAATCATTGTAATCTATTCCCTCCATCTTCCCCGTACTTTCTTGGGATCTCTACTCTCAGTATTGGTCCTGTGGGGTTTATCTCTCCTGGTTTCAAGCTCTGATCTCTACTAGGGTACAGTCTCTGGCCTTCTTGGATTTTTAATGTAGAATTGGGATCATGATATTGTATGTGTGTGAAGCATTAAAGAACTAGTGAAAAGTTGTATGTTTCATTAGTGCTATGCTGTACGCTGACTGGCTCGTCTCCTCCCTGTGATCCTTCTGTAAGGGGATGTCTAATTGTCTATAGAAGGGCTTTGGTCTCCACTCTACACCTCCATTCATTCACAATGATAAGGTTTTTTTATGTGCTTTGACACATGAGACCTGATCCCATCCCTGCTTCTTCCATGTGGACTTTGCTTCTTCTTAGCTAGATGGCCACTTAATTACATTCAAATGTTTCAGACTCCAGGCACTATATATTTTGATAGCCAGGCACCATCAGCTTTTTTGACATTTGCTCATGAATCTATTTTGTCTTCAGTGATCCTGTTAGGAAAGTATCAGGAAATGTCAATTTACAAGAACAAAGTGTTCTTGCATTGAGGGAGGGGTACTTGAGTAAAAGTACAATGTCCATTTCCTACCTGAATAGTAAATTGTTCAATATATGTACATAATTCTATTTCCCATAGTCATATATAAAGATATTTACAAATGTACATGACTGGTTGAGACCACTAAAAATGCCCTTTGCCTCCCAGTTCCTTCCTTTATTAACTTTTACTTTCCTTTTGTTCCACCATCATTTATACCCTTCATTTGTGATCAAGCCCTACCAGGTCTCCTTTTCGTCCATCACCATCAATTTTAGATCACTTTTCGTTCCCTTGTTCCGTGGTTGTTAACACGCACTTCCTTTCTCCCACCTCCCCCTCTCCCATGTGCCCTGGAAGTGCAGGTTCCTTTGTTGTCACCTTCAGATTGTTATCTCACCTAGATAGAAGGATAGACCTGCAGAAACAATAATACATGCAAAAAAAAAAAAAAAGACCGAGCAAAACAAAACAACAATATAGTAGCAGCAGCAGCAACCACAACAAAATGACTCCCGACAGAAAAAGGAAAGAAAACAAAAGAAACGAAAGCCTATAAATAGGTCAAGGTCTGAAAGGTCTGTCTGTTGATCTTTAGTAATTTTTCCAGTTGAGTCTGTTGGGGTGACACAATCTGACCCCATCATCTGTTATTGGTTTTCCCTGGTGACTTCATTGCTCGGTTCCCCTGCTGTTCTGTTGCATGCCCTCAGTGCTTCACCTCTGTGTGGTGGGGCCAGGGGAGGCACAATTACTGCGGCATTTCTGGAGTGCTGTCCCCTTAGTGCTATGGGTCAGTGAGGCATGTTGAGTCTCATGAGAGGGCTATCACTATGGTCCTTTCTGTGCTTTGGCTCCTCTGAGTGGGAATATTGTCTTCATGGCTTGGTGGGCTGGGATGTGTTCCGCTCTCTCTTCCTCTCCCTTCAATTTCCCTTGTGGTCTCTGACAAGAACTTCTCCCTGAACTGTAGCTTCAGTGCCGTCCACTGAAGTAAATCTGTCTCTGGGAATGGGGTGCTGTACATACAGTTGTGAATGGGGCTGTTCGTTCAGACATTTCTATTGGTTCCCTGCTTCTCAACGTTTAGAATATTTATAATTTAGGCCAAATTTGTATTCCTCAAATCTTGGATAATATAATACTTTCTCTTTTTAAAAATCACTAAGATGTTATTGATAGCCATAGTTAATTTATTATTTAGCTTATTCATTGCATCTATATTCAATGACTATAGATGTCTATATTCATTTTTATTATATGCAACTTATTTTGTCTTTATTATATATAATATTGGAATCAAAATTTTCTCTATTATATCTAATCTTGGGATCAAAATTGGGAATGTGTAAAATAAATTATTTTCTGGAAGAATTGTGAAAGATAGGTATTATACCTCTTAAATAACTACAATGTTCTATAGAAAGTATCTGAAATTTTTTAATGAATACCTTAAAATTGTTGATTACATTTATCTATATAATTTATAATTATTCATATTTTTACTCCTTTTGTTCATTTTGGTGAATTGCATTTTATAAGGAATTTGTGTCCTTTATTTGTTATTCTATTATCATAGTTATTAACCATATTTTATCCTGATTTTATAGCTATAACATTGATAGGATATTCCTTTTTTTTCCCCTTATCAATCCTGCGAGGGTTTTTTCCTCCCCTTTTGTCTAGGTGTTTATTAATTTTCTAGGTGTTTATTAAATAAGGTTTTTAATTAAACAAACTTATATTTGTAGGCTTAATCTGTTTCATGATTTTTAATTCATTAACTTTTCTTTTAACTTTAATTATCATAGCAGGAAAGGCAATTGGAAACCTTCACTAGGCAATACAGCAACACACTATCATATTCAACTAGGAATCATGACGATAGATATTTTTCTTTTCTTTTTTTTCTTTTTTTTAGGCATCACTGCCCTCTGGTGGGAGTGTGGTGGGAGTGGCAGGCCCAACTTTGCTTCTGGTGAGCTGCTGCTGGATTTGCACCACCAAGCCAGTGGGCTGCAGTTCCACACTCAACAACTAGGCCACAGGGGCTCAGCCTGACAGATGCTTTTCTTAAGAATTTACGCAGAGGAGATGAACAATTTCACATATCTTTGCTTAGTCTATTAATCTGGCCCAGGTGAAACCAGGCAGATACTGGGGAATGCCTTATAATCACCTTACCTTCATTGTACAGCTTTCATATTCACCACCGGTTTAACAGTATGATATATTTTCTAGAGCAATGCCACAGCTTCGATACAGGTATGCAATGCTAAATCTTGTCTTACATGGGCATCAGCTTAGAAGGTGAGTGAAATCTAAAATAGATGGCCATTGCACTCACAATGTTTTTCAACCTTCCTTATACTATGGCCATTTCATAGTTTCTCAAGTTGTGGTAACCCCCTTCCCCACCATAAAATTATTTTTGTTGCTACTTCATAACTGTAATTTTGCTACTGTTATGAATCAGCCAATCCTGTGAAAGGGTTATTCAACCCCCAAAGGGGTCATGACTCATCGATTAAGACCAACTGCTAGAGCCTTACCAATTAGGGCCTTTTAATATGGAGATGAGAATAAAACCTTCAAATAATGCGAAGTTCAATTAGAATCTTCTATCAAGTACTTACTCTTGAAATTAAGTTGCCTGAAGTTAGAAAAAATATATATTCTTCAATATTACTGGCTGATTAGAAATAGAGAAAACCCTCCTTTGAGATGATAATAGAAAGTCTTTTTCTCCCAAAGACCATCAATAAATGTTGCTGTTAGATGCTGGTGAGCTGGGTCCAACTCAGAGCCGCCCTATGGACAGCAGGAAACAAAACAAAAACAAAAGCATTATCTATCCCCGCGTCATCGCATTTGTTATGTTTGCGTCCACTGTGGCAAGTCTTCCTCTTTTTAGCTGCCCCTCCATGTCATTAAGTAGTGCTGTCCATTGCCAGAGACTGGTCCTGCCTGATGACATGTGCAAAGCATATGACATGGGTCCTCCATCGTCATCTCCAAGGAGCACGCTCACAGTGTTTCTTCTAAGACAGGCTTGCTTGTCCTTATGCAGACCATGGTGCTTTCACAGTCCTTGCCAGCACCATAATTCAAACTCATCAAGTTTTCCTCAGTCTTCTTTATTCAATGTCCAACTTGATCAATAACTGAATTATCAAAATGACTGTAATAATTCATGTAAACAAGGAAACACTTGTGAGCATGGCACAGACAAGCCAGCATTTTGCTCTGATGTCTCTGAGGCCATCATGAGTAAGAACCATGTCAATAGTCTCTCACTCCAGCCACCATCATCGGGTAACAAAGAGTCCCTATGGTGCTATTGCTAGGAACTTAACCCTAATGTCTCTGCAAGACAAATCATAGTGCAATTTCATATTTCTATATATTTTAGTCAATAATTTTGTTCATGGTTCTTATAGTTTTTATAATAGTTTATACATCAATTATATCAAACACATTTGTATATTTGTTGCCATCCTCATTTTCAAAACATTTTCTTTCTGCTTGAGCCCTTGGTATTAGTTCTTCTTTTTCCCCTCTCTTCCCCACACTCCAACTCTCATGAACTCCTGATAAATTATATTATTGTCTTCATGTCTTACACCTTCCACTGTTTCCCTTCACTCACATTTCTGTTGTTCCTCCTGAAGGAGGGGGGTGTTATACATTGATCATTGTAGTCAGTTCCCCATCTCTCCCCCTTCTCTCCCACCCTTCACCCTACCCACATGTTATCACTACTACCATTATTATTCCTGAGGGATTTATCTGTCTTGGATTTTGTGTGCCAAGAGCTCCTATCTGCACCAGTGTGCATGCCCTGGTCTGGCCGCATTTGTGAGGTAGACCCTGGATCATGATAGTGGAAGCTTGGGAGAAGCATTAAAGAACTAGAGGTAGGTTGTGTGTCCTGTTAGCCCTATGTGCATCCTGCATGGTTTGCCCCTTCCTTGTGACCCTTCTGTGAGGAGATGTCCAATTGTCTACAGATGAACTTTAGGTTTCTTCTCTGACCTCCCTCATTTGCATCAGTATACTTATTTCTTTAGGGTCTTCTATATATGATACCTGATCCTGTGGACACCTCATGATCATACAGACTGGTATGATTCTTCCATGTGGACTTGTTGCTTCTCTTCTAGATGGCCACTTGCATATTTATTTTATGGGTTATATTGTGTATGTCTAACATTACTAAAAAAGTAAAAAAAGATGCTGAGAGTAGAAAAATAAAGATTGGAAGAACTGGGACAAGGAGACCTAAGTTAGAATTGTATTGATGGACATGTGATATTGAGTGCAAACTCTAAAGATCTTGCATCAATATCAATGCCCATTAGGCATTATTCACTACAAGGGGCACTAAACATCATTCAGATCAAATAACTCACACAGTTGACAACAGGTGCCATTTATCGTTGCTAACCAATACTAACATTATGGATATATAAATTCAGTGGTCCTGATGACCAAGATAGGGTAGACACACATTTCCCAAATCAGGACTCTCATTTATTAGTATCTGTATAATATTATCACAGGACATCCAACTTTGCATTAATGTGAGCTTATGCTTCATGTCAAAATGATGTTGTCTCCCCAGATCAAATAGCCCCTGGTTGACAAAGTGACTGCTCGAGATCTCTTTCCTCTTATTATGAACATAGGTGCAACTAAGGACCATGTTTTCCCTTTCACCATATTGGTTTATCACTCTATATTGAAGACTCTTAACCAGCATCAACATAAAATAATTAATATAGTATTTGATCTATATTAAGTTCTCACATAACCTCACATTGCTACTTCTCAAGAAAGAAGGAGAAAATTAGATTACTGCAGAGTTAAAGGATTAGATCATCCAATAGACAGAATATTAAAAGTTCTTTGTTTGAAAACTTCTTTGCTTGGGAGTATTTTGATGAAGTGCTAAATGAGGTGCAATATTTTGGGGTGCTATATGCCGCGAGTGAAAGTTCTTTACATGATTCAATGTCTTTACAAAATGCATGTATGTCGAGATCAAGGGATGAAAACAAAAATGCCTCTCCTTGCCAGCATGCTTAAGAACCCACTTTCTATTTGGACTAAGAGATAGGCAAGAGTCTCACGGAATTGTAGGTCGAAGTTGTCATCTGGTGCTTTGAGCTGCTGTACTGATGGACCAGAAATCAAGAAGAGAGATCACTTTTTAGTAGCAATATTTCTTCCTGTTTATCAGGAGAAATAAAGGACCCAGAGGAAATTGGTGTACAGCTCAGAGGAACCACCTGCATGTCTTTTGGTATTGTCTTGCCAGTTGTAAATAGCAATTAAACATTTATATCTTAGAAGGCATGGTGATTAAAATTCACTGCTGTTGAGTATCTTCCAACTTCCAATGACCCTTTAGGACAGGATAAAATCACCTCTGTGGGTTTCCAAAACTGTAACTCTTTATGGGAGGAGAAAGCCTTGTTTTTTTCTCAGGTTGTGGCTGGCGTTTTCAAATCGTTGACATTGTAATTACAGACCAACACATAACCACTACCGGGATTCTTCAAGAAGGGCATAGTAGACCAAGATAGCTCATCTTTCTCTATGATATGGGTCTTAATCGAGACCCCATTTCTTTATCAAAGCCAGCAGAGATGGTTGCTTGTGATAAGAAGAATCTAGAATACATTAGACTGTAGACTTAACAAAAGTCCTGGTGGCACAGTGGTTAAGCACTTGGCTGATAACCTAAAGGTTCAAGCATCATGGCGTGAATCCACCAGTGTGGTTCTGCGTATTAGATGTAGATGACACATTTTTAACTTTAGCCACCCGATGTACAGCCAAAGGCAACCCTGCCTGGTCCTGCATCATCTACACAATTGCCATGGTTGTGTCCATTGTTGTAGCCATTGTGTCAATCAATCAATAATAATAATAAAAAAATGTTTTTCTTCTTTTTTGAAGCTCCTCTACTTTACCAAACTTGATGTCTTTCTCCAGGCACTGGTCACTCCTGACACCTGCTAGAACACTATGCCTCAAATTGAATATAATTTGATGGTATTTAATTTTGGGGGGCTGACTAAGTTTTGGGGAACAGATCACCCCCAGTTTTCTGCCACAGAACCCCTGATATGTTCAAATGATGAGTCATGTTGCAGAATGCTGCTGCAGGTCATTATTTACTCCACAACTTTCTTGACTAGCTTTTCATATATATATATATATATATATATATATGATAGATAGATAGATAGATAGATAGATAGATTGATAGATGATAGATAGATAATGCTGCTTTCACCAGTTTCTTTCTGCAGGTATCGGTCTCCATGACTATTTCGCACACTAACTCAGTGTCTGGAAAAACAAGGCAGCAGCCATGTGACACCAGGAGACCTCTGATGTCTTCAAGTCCTTGTCTCTTCTCCATTGTGTCCCCACAGATTAGCACATTCCTTGCAGGGAAAACGGAGTGTAAAAAATCAGTTTCATCTCCATACATTTTCTCTCCCGAACCTTGGTCCCTCATGTCCACACTGCCTCAACTCCTGTCTAATGCCTTCAGAATTTTCTTGTGTTTCATAGAGTTTCTCTTGGTAGGAAGGTTAATGCAATTCTATTGTCATAACTATAGGTAGATGGATAGTTTATTTTATTTTAAAGTAAATGTTGAGGATATATTTAAAGGATAACAAGCAAGAATCCCCACACCTTTCTAACTCAACTCTCTTCCAATAAATGCTATTTTACTTGTTTCAGATGTGATCTCTTGTCACACTTAGAAACACATATACATAAGATATTATATCTTGCCATGGTCTTTTATATGTAGTTCATTAATTTTGGCATAAGAATACTATCCAATTTAAACATAGAAGTATTTTTCTTGTTCATGAATTCTCTCAATTTTAATATCAAGTGTTTTAATATTTCACCTACTAAAATCACTTACCATTGAGCTGTACATGCTATCAGTATATATAATTTGCTACAAACAATGATTTTTAATTACTAATATATATATTTCATTATTTGTTAGTATCACCATTTAATTTGGCACAGGGAAAAAGTTATTGCAGCAATTTTTCAATTCAATTTTTTACTTTTGGAAATACCATTACAATACTTTTATTGCTTGATGTCTTCATCTGAGTACCCTGATTTTTAAACTGATCTAAGTTGTTTGCAAGATAAATCTTGTGCACAGTTTCCCTCCTGGGCATAACTTTTTGTTAGCCGTCTCCTTTTGCGTCCTCTTTGGTGGTGAAAGGAATGGCTTGTTTTCTGCCTTCACTCCTCAGCACTCTTTCTGTATCAACTTGGCAACTGGTCATCAAGTCAATGGTACATTTTAAAAAATATATGGAATTACTAACCTATGTGTAATTTAGCTGTCAAAGAGCATATCAGCAGGAAAATCTGCAGATTTTTTTATTAATCCTATGATTCAACAAAAAAAATGTTTCAATGAAAAAAATGAGTTAATAATTGTTTTTAATTTTTTCTAGACCAGCAATTGGATGATTGAAGATTATTTTTGTCACCTGTCTCCAGCTTGTCAAGTGATCATTCAGATCAAAGAGAGTGTCCTCTATCTGGTTTCTTTTATTCTAGAAGGGGATCTAAGAGTTGAGCTGGCCGTGCTAGGTTTCGGAGGACAGAGCAAATACAATCTCAGTGCATACAAAATTCTGGAGGATTCTGATAACCTCCAGGTAGCCAAAATAAGTATCATGAACATCACAGAAACAAGAGTGATGTGAACAGGAGTTTTTGTGATTTTATTGTAAATTGCAATCTATCAGCTGCATTTCATAGAAATACATTACCACACCTAATCAAAATATGCCTCAATATTCCTGGATAATCTTGGATACAATTTCCTCATTTGTTAATCACTTAACAAAAGTTTATCATTTCCAGACACTGTTCTAAGCTTTACATCCTATTTACTCCTCAAGTGTATGTAACTCTAATCATATCTCCAACTAACTATGAGCAACTTCTGACACGAAGACGTTAAGCATCATGTCCAATCACAACACAAGCTGAAACTAAGCATTCTGGGTCTTTAGCTCCAGTTCTTCATTGAAGCTGTAGAGGATGTGCTTCTAACTTCCATAAAGAAATTTCTCATTGTTACTTTCATCACAAAATCTATTAAGTAATAAGTTTAAAAATTATTTGGTTATTGAAAAAATGTTTACCTTTTTCTTTCTGTGAGAAACCCTGGGCCTATAGTAGTTAAGCATTGGGCTACTAAGTACAAACTCAGCAGTCCTTAAATGCCAGTAGCTTCACAAGAGAAAAATGAGTCTAATTCCAGGAAGATCTGTAGTCTTGGAAACCCACAGGGTTACTTCCTCCCTGTCACATGGGATTACTCTGAATCAGCATCGATTCATTATCAGTAAGTTTTATTGCATATTTTTCTACTGACACTTTATGTATCACCCAGATAGTGACTCATTTTTGTTTGAGAAGTACACATTAGCTTTTCACAAAATAAAATTTCACCCTACACCATCATCAAAATTATTTTTCAATTGGTAAAGGCTTATTTCTTGTTGAGAAATATATTTATGGATAATTTATTGCATGTATAATGCATTTTATATAATGGTTAAGGTTGTATGTCTATTTTATAAGATATGTTATAAGGTAATTACCCTCATGAAGAGATTTGGGATGAATTGAAAGAGTGTTACATAAGACTTCCAAAATCCATAGTTATTCTTGCTTGCATTTTTTCTCAATCAAGACTTTTGACTGACTCATCATTTGACTTCAGGTTCTTCTCACTTAAGCCAGCTGCCAATCCTGGAGATCTTAGAGAACTTGCCATCATACCTGTCACACTTGGATTCTTTTGCCTGTGCAGCCAGCATCCCACTGAATGTGGGTTTGCATCTTTCCCACGAACTTAGAATTTATCAGCCATGACTGTGTAGGCCAATTCTGTTTCATATACATGCAATTTTCTTTGGTGTTTATTCTCTAGGATCCCTGGATGCATAGTGATTACAAGTTGGACTGTTAACCAAAAGGTACATAGTTCAAAACTAGTAGCTCCTCCAGAAAAAGATGCTCTTTCTACTCTTATAAACAGTTACAATCACAGAAACTCAGAGAGGCCAGTCTACTTTGTCCTTCCTATGTGGTTCCTGTAAGTCAGGATCAACTCAATGGCAGTGAGGGTTTCCTTTACTTTTGCTTTTTTGGAGATTTTGAGGAGTTAGAAAGATCCCAACCTTAGTTCTCTAGAGAAGTAAGACTGTATAGATGAAAGTAATAAAAAAATGGACATTTTATTATCTTTAATTCCATTTCCCACAAGTTTTTGAAAGCACCTTTATATAAATACAATACTTTTAGAAAGCTACAAACTAAATTCACAAACCTATGAACAAACTTTACCATTAGAAGGTAACATCATAAGAAATGATTTTCTTAAGCCTAGGATATGTGATTATCTACTCCAAATAATTTTAGATACGAAGTTAAACTTTCTGAAGTTATCCAACGGTCTAAATTATATGCCAATAAATTTGTTGGATGAAAAAAAGTCCCATTCCCATAAACTATTAAACTGAATGATATGTGAATTTTATGCCAATAAAATTGTATATATGCACATATACACAGAGAGAGAGAAAGATAAGGGAAAGTATATGATATCGAAATAATAGAAGAGATTAAAGAATAAGTGAGAAAGATTTTGAAGCTATATTTAGGTAAATTATAAACAGATTTGTAATAGAAAAAAGTAATAGGAATAGGAAAAAAGACATATCACCATATGTATATATAATAAATAGCCTTGGATCTAAAACAAGCCCAAATAAGAAAACAGTTACATCTTTTGTTAATCTACAATTATGTCTGGCTCACTATGAATCATTTAAGCTACAAGTAGGATGAAATAAAGACAAAGCAGATATATTTAGTTTTCAAAGAAATGTAAGTATATTCTAATAGATATTAGTAAGTATATTCTAATATTCTCCTTTAAATTTTATGAGGAATATATTGCCATAAATTACAGGTGTGTTTCTGTGAGAAATGAAGAAGCAAAATCTATTCAAAACACTATTTTATTATGAATCAGCCTTGCAAAATTATGAATAAATTTTTAATTTGCCAGTTTAGTAATCTCATGGTTTGTTTCTGTGTTTACAATTTATAGCCAGTACCCTAGTTAGGCTTACTGCAATAGCTATAAAATGAACCATTCAAGTGCACAAAGCAATAAGACCTATCACCTGATTCACATAGCTAATTGAAATGCTTTGCTACATACAACACATCTTTTTACTTAAAGAATACACAAATTCTATAAAGAATTCTGTAAAGAATTTAGAGTATATCAGAAGGCATAAAAGGATCAAATAAATATTGCTAACATAATTATAGTTTTGTTGTTTATCTGTCCATATTTATATAACTTAGAATTATCAAGATGACAAAGTAAAACTGATTTCTGTAAACTCAGTTTTCACATTTTTAAAATGGCAGTTACAATCTCAACCTTTTCAGATTAGATACATATCCAGTCACTATCTACAGTGTATGTATTAAATTAATGGAGGCTACATATTATTCATTTTTGCTATCCTATTCAAATCTTTGTCAGAAACTTCTTGATTTGTCATATTGTCTCCATGACATCAACATCCACTTCATATATGTATTTCTTTGTATACAAGACTTACCTCTATCGGAGAAAAAAATCTTAAAATATTCTATAAATGCATAGTACTCAATGCTCAATTTTTCTCAAAACTTTGCCCTTAACTAAATTTTCCCTTTCATTATTTATCTACAATATTGTAAGGATTTCCATCTCATGTTTTCCCAATAATTTGTGCTAGCTCCTATGGTCAGTGACTTTGATCTTTCACTCATTACCCAAATCACATCAATATTTTAAAGTTTATGCAGTATCTACTCTACTTGAAACTCCTTGATTAAATTACACCTTATTAAACTTGGCCTTCTCTCGAAGAGTAATGCATCTACTCAGTTGCTCTGAAATGGTTTGATCTTCCCACTTAGATTTCAATCTCTCTATGGAGAAAAACACACATTCAATTATGTAATATCTTACCTTGAATGAAGAGGATAGTTACAGTGCATTTATAAACAGTAAATTCTTAAAAGTTCTAAAAAAAATTCTATTTCTTCTTGATGTTACAGTTGATTAAGAAACTAATTTTTTCAAACATCATAGATTCACCTATTTTTATCAAAAGAAAAAGTCTGCATTATTAAGTGTGTTAGTCCGTGTAGACTAGAGGAGCAAATATCAAAGACACACATATGGATATAAGGAATGGGTTTATATTTAAGAGGAACAAGACATTGAGAAAACATCCCGGCCCTGTCCAGTTCAAAGTCACAAGTCTGATATTAACCCATATTCCCAAAATCAGTCCATAAAGTCTCCTTCTGACTCACGAAGTCACAGGTCAGTGGGTACAGAGTCCCGGCACTGACAGGGGTGTCCCCAAGGCTCCTCGCTTCCAGGGCTCAGGGTCCATCAACAGCATGCTGCTCCAGCTTCAGACGTCCAGCTCCATCAGGGCAAAGCCGTGTGGTCTCTCCGCCGGCTACTCCAGCCTCCCAGCCACCACCATTCTGGGTTGCCTGTGGTTAATCATCTCTGAGACTAACTCCCAACAACTGGGGAAGATAGCTTCTCATCTTCACGAGGGGAATATCGCGAAATTTCCCAGAAGTCTCAGGAGAAAGCCATGCCCACATAGAGACCTCATAGGCTACTCAATGGCTATCTCCAGATTAACAGGCTAGACTCCACCCCTACATCTCAATCATTAAATTAACATAAGCACATGACTGCCACATTAAGCTACAGTTACCATGCCCCTTTTAATGATATTTTTCATTGATTACAACTTACATATTGATAATTACAGGATATTGAATTAAAACATAATATGATCTATTAAATCCAAATGAATTTAAGTTCTTACATAAGATTTAAGGTGAAATAAATTATATTTGTTTCTCCTCAAATCTGTGTCTAGAGTTTTTTCCAACTTTTAAGCACTCAATGTATTTGAAGAAAATAAAGTGATTATTTAGATAATTATGATATACAACTACAATGTTTTTTTCACATAAATCATTCTGACAATTTAATAAATTGTTCTATTTCTATGCAAAAAACATAGAATCTGACACAACTTTACTGCTACAACAAAGGTTGTTGTTTTTCTATTAGCATACATTCTCCCCTTGGCAGATCAAATATGAAATAAAGAATAATGAAAGAAATGTATTTTTATTTAGTCTTAAGGAAAACTTCTCCAAGGGCATTTCAGACAAGAAAGATATATGAGATTTTCATTGAGCTATAGTACATAAAATATTCCAGGCTTTTTCCTCTTTTCATTTCTCAGCAGACATCTTTTCCAGAAATAAAAGTCATAATGACTTCTTATACTGTTAAGTAATTTACACCTTAAAATGTATTCATTTCCACTATCATTTTCAACCTGCACAATAATACTAGAACAGTCTATTGACAGCATGTCATCCGCAAAGTAGATAATTTATAAAGATGACTCATACATAAATCTCTCCAAAATCAGCAATCTGAACTAGTTAGTATTATACTATTTAATGGACTCCTGATATTTCATTCAGCAATATTCTATAATATTGGAAAATTGGGTTTTCTTTTTTATACTGTAAAATGCTAACAAGAAATTGAACTAAATATTCTATTCTTTCTACAAATGCATATGAATTAATCTATTTTAAAGGAAAATGGTCAACATTTTAAATCTGAATTTTAGATCTGTTTATAGTGATAGCATAATGTTAGTGTTTTCATATATAATGGAATTATATTTTTAGAACACAAGAAAATGAAGAGACAAACATAACTAACATAAGATTCCCTTTATTGAGTTTTTCTTCTAACTATGGTTTTCTTCCATTTTCTGAAAACACATGGACCCATGTCAGCAAGAGCTGCTGCAGTGCCTTAAGTAGTCTGATGATACAAGATTTCATCTTATTGTTTGCGCTAGACATATAATCTGCTTTAGTTCTCTGAAAATGACGGGAGATGAATGTGATGACACTGTCATCTCAATCCCCTGCAGTTTTTTTTTCTAAGAAAGTATTGCGTTTTCTACTCTCTCTTTAATAGATTCTCTTGGTTTCCCCATGTCTTCAGTTAACTTTAAGAAACGGACTGGTTGTGCGCGGGACTGCGGCCCAATGGGACGAAGGTTCAATTCCAGCAGTGGGGCTGGGCCTCCTACTCCCATGGCCGGAGAGCAGTGATGCCCCCCCCCCAAAAAAAAAAAAAAAGAAACAGGCAGCTAGAGGGTATCAAATTCGGTGAAAGGAAACGCTTGGCTTTACTTGTTGGTTTGTCTGTATTTTTGTGATTTTTCTTGAATCCAAACCCAAATCATACTCACAGCCATCCAGGCGATCATGACTCAGTCAGCTTAAAAGACTAGGTTGAATTGACCCTTTCAGTTCCCAAGACTGTTACTCTTACAAGAACAGAAAGTCCCGTCTTTCCCCGGCAGAGGAACAGGAGATTTTTTTGCTGCTGACCTTTTGGTTAGCAGCCCGACCTGTAATCACTAAGCCACCGCGAGTCATTTTTCTCCACCAGCTTAATGAATTCCTGTTCTGACATCTTCCTTATTAATTTTTACTACCTCAGAAAAAATGTTTTGTTACTGCTGGACTTCAGATCCTGCCTATAACATTTGAAGTAACGGAAAGATAGCTGGCCCATTCTGAAAAACATGAGGATGTGATTTTAAAATTGTATATATTGTTTACATGTCCTTTATATATAAAGACAATAGATGCCAACAAAATATCTGAGTTCTTTCTTGAACTTAAAAAATAGGATAAACCTCATGAGAGTAAATGATTTAAACAAGTTCTGAAATAAAGAGCTGATATCCAACCCTTTCATTAATACAGTCATTCTACCATCCATACACGTGCAAACCATGAGAAACTACTTTAAGGCCACAGACTACAGACATCATGTCAGTTTACTGAAGATACATTGTGTCTTGAGGAATGAAAATACAGGAGGATAAGTCAAAAAACTTTCCTAAAGGATAAAAGGAATGGTCATTAAAAATAATAAAATGTGACATTTCCAGGATCCTGTTTTCTGTACCTAGTGCCATCTATAATTACATATAGAATGTGGTTTTTCTGTATCTTAATCTTTTCCTGAGTAATTATGAACTCTTTAGTTTGCATTACATCAATATAGCAGTTTTTTATATCTTTGAAGGGCTCAAATCATGTTCCTTTAAAAATGTTCTTTGAGTTTTAGGAACAAAAGGAAACCTAAGAAAAAAAAGACATTAGGACTACAGATTTGATGGGGTAAGATTTCCCAACAAGATTCCAATGACAATATTGCTACTGTCAGAGAAAAGCAAATGCACTGTCATACTGGGAAAAAGTCGCTTTATGCATATTTATTGAGTCCTTGTTCATGAATGCAAATTTGTCAATTTTCTTAAAACTATTTCCTAATAAGCCCTATGATTGTCCTGTGTTCTTTGAGAAAATGTATCATGAGGACTCCTGGGGAATCCCCCACAAAAGTAAGCCAGTGGAACCTTCTGATTAATATTATTGCCATGAATTTAACTGCTTTAACACATTATCATTGAATATCAATTTTATTTGAATTTTTTCCATAATAAGACTAAGGCAAGCATACTATTTGACAAAACTTGTCTACAGCCATCCACTTCCTGCATTTTAATCTTTTCACTCTTTGAAAAAGAAATTGTTTAATTTTGAAAATAAATTTTTAATTTATTGTTCTTTACAAAAAAACTTGGATCTGTGAAGTTTGTATCTATATGTTAGCAATTATTTTAGTCTCTTTTCAGTCTCTATTTGTTTATTTGCAAGTAGTAAAATATATTATGAAAATATGTGCAAAAATAAAGGATTATTATCAAACACAATTTAAATATGCATTTTTACTCTTCTGTATTCTCTGCTTAAAAAATTACATCCACATGCATAAGGGATTAGGCTCTGCAAAAGTTAATATAAATGACTTCCTAGCTTGGGACTTTTTTTGTTCTATTTTAATATTTATTTATATTTTTAAAATTTATTTTAATAATTATATGTATTGTTTTTTGGGGGGGCATCACTGCCCTCTGGTGGTGGAAGTAGGAGGCCCAGCCTTGCTCCTGGAGAGCTACTGCTGGATTTGAACCTCCAACCCAGTGGGCCGCAGTCCCGCGCACAACCACTATGCCACTGTGTCTCAGCCCTAATTATATGTATTGTATTACGTGTTTATTTAGTGGGAGTACAAATTATAAATTTAAATAAACTAATAAGAAACATTGGTCCTCAGGCTGAGCACCAGTGGCGTAAGTAGTTGAGTGCGGGACTGCAGCCCGTGGGCTTGGCAGTTCAAATCCAGCGCGGTGGCTTTCAGGAGCAGCACTGGGTAGTGCCCACAACCACCAGAGGCAGTGATGTCCACCCCTCCCCCCCTAAAAAAAAACAAAAAAAGAAACATTGGTCCTCAAGGGTGACCAAATAATAAAATATTGTGACTTAGTGTAATTTGTTTTATTTAAGATAGTTGGACCATTTTCCATGTAAAAGATGTTTGAGGAACATGACAATAATGGAAAATAAAACAGGAAAGTATAAAGTAAAATCAACATAGATCTAATTCTGGTGTGATGTGAATATAATTAAAATATGTTTGGAATACAAAGCAGTTTAGACTTGTAAGACATAATGCAAGGAAATCCTTCCATTTACTGTATCATTCATAATGTTGACTTGGGCCTTCCCTGTGACATTCTTAGATTTTGGCACTCATTTGCGAAGAAAGCAATGATCCCTGCAATCTCAGAGAATCTCTTGTTGGGGCAGAAAAAACTGATTTTTGTTTATAATTCCTGACTAAATTTGGAGTAAGGTAGAGACATTGAGAATTAAAAAAAACAAACAAACATGAAAACAGCAATTAAGATGTATAATCAATATGCATATTGACAAATTTCTACCTTCAATATCTGTGTCTGATTGACTCATGCTGTTGTTTATATATAAATTACCACATATTCCAACCAGATTTAAGAGTAATTAAATTCTGATCCCTTCAGTATTTTCTAACCTCAGAGTCTGGAAAAGGGTTTAGGCACCTTGTAGAAATATGTGTAGTGAAACAGTCCTCTGCATTTCCAACTCACTGGAGAGTAAGTTTTTCAAACAAAGATAATACCCTTGGTTCTATCACATAACAAAGGGAGCTTCTAGAAAATTGTCTTTTTGGATCACTAAATAATTATTTTGATGACTGCGTTTCTCTGCAATTCTTGTTCCACTGGAATTGAAGGACTGATGAGCTCAAAATCTGTTAAAGATTAGGAGCTTTTCAAGGAAATGATCTCTATAAATACAGGGTTTTACATGACAATATTCTCTTTTTTCAAGGCCATGTCAAGTTATCGTTCACTCAGAGAGCAGCTTATACTGCATTTACTCCATAATCTGCTGATTCTATTCTCTAATGTCTGTGCACTCAGGTTCTTACAGATGGTATGTGCTTTATTCCCAACTCTTGTGTATGATTTGTCAGTCATCTTAGAACACTTGCATGGCCACATTATTTTTGTTAAGTTTTTCTGTGACATTTGAAGTGCTCATAACTGATGGCTGCTGGTAACTTGTATTTGTTTGGTAAAAAGGGTTGATGACCAAATATTTCAATTTTATTCCCTTGACACAATTCACAAATGAAAGCAGAGTTCATTTGTGTTTACATCAGGAAAGTAAATCTGCAAATGAATTGACAAATTATGATAATTTTCTAATTAACAAAATAAAATTACTAAACAAAATTACCACCTATATTATGAATTACAGAACAGAACCTGTGAATTGCTTAATTTTCTTAGCTACTATAATTATTTTTACATTTTCTTCTGGTATTTCATTATATGGTGTTTACTAGCCAAGTTTTAAAAAGTGTTGTTCACATAAACTTATTTCTCCATTTATGTTATTAAGTATATTCTAATGAGATATATTAAAATATAATGGAAATGTCCCTTATTGTCTGAATTATTTTGTCTGCACTGGTGTCTTATCATATTTGTAATGAAAGCTACTATTTATCGACAGCAAGATAAGTAGTATATACCGAGGCAGTACTCAAAATGAGAATAATCAACTATAAATATCCATAGATCACTAGAATATTGAATGTCCAAAATATGACTCTTGAAAAAATGAAAGGTGGCAAAAGTGAACTGGAATGCATAATTGTGACTGTCCTAGATATTAGTGAGCTGATGCTGGATATTTTAAAGAATCATATTGTCTAGTATAATAGAAATGACTAATTGGAGGTGAGTGACATCATATTCATATCAATAGAGAGCATTTTAAGATCTATGAAGTACAATGAAATCAGTGATAGAATAATATCCCTATACCTATAAGGCATAAAGGTCCAAAGTCAATTTTATTAATTTACTACTATGTCAAATCTGAAGAAACTAATGATTCTTAAAGAATTTCTGTAGTTTAGAATT
The DNA here is from genome assembly GCA_004026705.1 of Nesogale talazaci. NCBI lineage: Eukaryota > Metazoa > Chordata > Mammalia > Afrosoricida > Tenrecidae > Nesogale > Nesogale talazaci. The sequence continues at coordinate 80,969 of PVJH01004309.1, forward strand.
GATCAAATATGCAATCAGCAAGTTTAGCAGTTACCTGAAAGGTTTGACTAGATCAGTCACTCTATGGAAGAAAGATGTGGACACCTGTTTTCATAACAGTTGCAACCATGTCAAACAAGCAATCACATCAATATGAATGAGATGGGCAGAAGTGGAGAGTCAAAGCCCATTTGTAGACAATTGGACCTCCTTCACAGAAGAGTCACAAGGAAGGGACCAGTCAGCAAGGGTGCAGTGTAGCAACAATGAAGCACAGCACATACGTCTAGTTCTGTAATGACTCCCTCACACCTTCCACTATCATAACCCCATTTCTGCATTACAAATAGGGCAAGCCTGAAGCATGTATGGATAAGGGTTCTCAACACAGAGAATCTAGGACATAAACCCCCCCAGGAACCTTAATGGGAATAGCAATACCATGAGGGCAGGGGAAAGGTGGGTGCAGGAGGGAGACAAAGGGGGAAATGATCACCATGATGGATGTATTAGTCCCCCAGAACCTCCTGGAGGGATTAACAACAGAAATGTGGAGGAAGACAGACAGAGGGTTGTATAAGATATGCAAATAATAATAATAATTTATAATTTATGAAAGGTTCATAGGGATGGGAGGAAGAGGGGGTGAGGGAAGAAAGAGGAGCTGATACCCAGGTTTCAAGTAGAAAGAAAATGTTTTGAAAACGATGATAGTAAGGGATGTATGAATGTTCTTGATTCAATTGTTTGGATTATTACGAGTTCTAAGAGCCCTCAATAAAGTGATTTATTGATAACAAGAAGAAATATTTAGAGCTCCAATTTAAGAAACAACAATCACAACCTTGATAATCCCACAGATAAGTTCTATTCTGTGGTCTATGGTCAATCCAATAGTCAACATGGGAAAAAAGTGACCCTGTGTCAAAATTGCAATAGGAGAGGACTTCAAAAAGTTTATAAAACATTGAATTAAATATAGTGAGTTTTTTTCCATTTTGAAGATACACTTAATTAATTTCGTAAACAAAATTACAGCCTTAGAAGGCAGAAACTTGGACTAACCATGTAGAAAGTCACCAGAAAAGACAAATTATTAGAGAAGGACATTGTGCCTGGTAAAGTAGAATGTTAACAAAGTGGAAGAAAACCCTTAATGAGGTGCACTGACACAGGAGACATAACAATGGCTTAACATATATCAGCTACCGTGAAGACATTGCAAGACCTGGAAGTATTTTTCATACATTAAGGATGTCATGAGTTGTAGTCAATATGACAACATGCTACCTTCTGTGTATGGTTTCTGACCCATGGTGCAAACATACCTTCCCAAAAGAGAGTGTAGAGTGAAGAGTACCAAAAATAAATCATGTGAGGTGTAAATGAGAGCTCAAAGGGATATTTGAAGATAGTGTAGAGATCAGAATGACATCAGTGAGAAAATCAATCTTTTTTTTTTGTATGGACTTCATGTGTGGTCCTTGACACAATGCTTTAGCCTTTTAAGTGTTATCTATGCCATAATTAGAATCATAAGTTAGAATAACAATCCAACCCTGCAATGTGTATCATGAATCTTTGATATGTCTGATGTGAATGTTTGCACCAACCCCTAAAATTTGGGCCAAGTGTCCTTCACAGATTGCTATTTTGCTTGTGGGACAGTTGAGAGATACATAATCTAAGGTTTCTTGTAAAAAATACTTATAATTTTGAATTTTATTTAAATTGAGCATGACAATAGTATAATGGGGAAAAGATGAGGTTATCAGCTGCCTGGAGATTTACAGCCTCAGAAACATTTTAGGGTCACTATTGGGCAAAACTTAATGGCACTAAGTGTAGTAGTATATAGTAAGATATTTTTAAAAGTGAAGTTATAATGATGACATTAAGAGGACATGAATAAATGTACTGTATCTTCTCTAACATATATTTCCGTAAAAGTACAGTACATTATACTTCTGAGAGACAAAGGAAGCTATCCAAGTCCCTGAGGATCCTTCCATAATTTTATGTTGGACAGTAAGTATGTCTTTCCTCCACTTCTCCTGAATCTGCAGAGTCTCTGGATGCTTGTACTTGGCCGGGGGAGCTCCTGCGAAAACTGTGAAACAGACCGCAGGAAGGTTCTATAGTCAGCTAGTCCAGTTGATCTTCTCTCCAGAGGCAACTTTCAGGCATTTAAAAACTTCATTCAACTCATATTCCAGAAGAATAGACTACAAAAAACGAGCACCTTATATTTTCAAAGAGATTGTTGGCTGAGGAAAAAAATGCATTTTGCTTTATTTGAGCTAAATTTTTTTTCTTATTTCTTCAAAGGACTTTTAGAAGCACCCTGACACATTTAAATGGAGAAAAGACATTTCCCCCATCAGAACATTTCCATTTTAATCAAATTGAAATGAAATACTCATAAAATACTCATAGATTGTTCATGATTATATTTATATGAGCTCTTTCATCGCTGTGTTTATATATTATTTATTATGCATATATATCATAGAATGGTATATAAATATATATGTGTGTATGTGTGTGTGTGAAAAATTCCATTATCTTCAATTCCTTTTTATCACAAACTTTTTGAAGTCAAGTCGTATATTCCTTGGGGTTTATATCTATCTCTTCTAAAAGTTAAAGTGAATATCAACCTGAATCTAAAATGTTGGTACCAATATATACTGTATTCAAATATAGGTGACATGACAAGGACAAAAAGTTTGTGGAAGCTGGACCTAAAAGCGAATGAGATTTTGGCCTCAGTGTTTTGTGTGCTTACATATATCAATAGCCTCTAAAATTCAAATTTATTACATGTAGAGATAATAGTACAAAGGGACTAAGATTATATAATTTAATATAATATATGCCTACATTTATATGTATGTTAGCAAAAATTTATAGGAGTAAGCACATATTGTGCATGAAGAAATATTATACTGGCTGGAAAAAAATGTCAGTTGCAAGAAGTTTTATTGCATAAAATGAAATTTACTTATTGAAATTTATTTAAATACCTTATAATGGTTTTCATTTTTTGTATCACTTGCCATTTAATCTTCTTTCTTAATAGTTGGGATCAAAATACTGAACTGAGGCCTAAGAAGGGCTTTAAGCTTCTAAGGACTTCTATAATCAATAGGAACACTATAAAGATTTCCTTTAGTTGATTCTCAGTCTATCATTGATTTTTGAAATGTCTGTTTGGTGGTAATCTAAAGAGTGACTGCTGAACTGCTTAATCAATACACCATTTCTCTTCACGAAGGTAGATGATTATTGACATACTTTCCTGGACAAGGAGAAGAGCACAATTCCTGAAGAGTAAGATCTGAGTCAAGAAAACTCTGACAAATTGAGTCTGAACACACATTACATTCACTAGTGACCTTCTTCTCCCTGACTCTAGTTTCTCAGAGAGTCTAATTCTGTAATTTAAGTTTAATTAACATGAAAATACCTGACCTTAGAAAATTTAGCCTTCCTCCTTAAGTAAATATGATTCAAAGTACCATTGCGAGTGAAGTGGCAACTCAATTTAATGGGGATTAAGTTTCCTGTGACTATGTAATGAAAGGTGGCTGAAATTACATCTTACTACTACGGAAATATTTAATTTTAAATAGACTAAGAGTACAGTAATTTGTGGGCCAACACCCAGGACAATAAAGTGCACCTCAAGACAGGAACCGTTTTTGAATAATTATTATAAAAAGTAATATGTAGTCGTGCTTTTCATTCATCTGTGGATACTTAGAATTTAAGTGTAACTATTAATTATATTTACCTTAATTCAATCTTGCAAAGTACTAGTGATACAAATTTTTAAAAAGATCAAGAAACAGGTAATTGCACATAAATAAACACCATGATGCAAATCATAAAAATGCATTAATAACTACTCAGTTTATATTGAGCAACCAAAGCTAATACTCAGAAGTCACTATGTAATGTGTTTAATAGCACTAACACTATTTCTATCAGAAGAGACAGAAGTTGAGAATTATTAAAGCTTATGATATAATTTGCATAAGACTGAAACTCTGAGCTAGGCTTTTTATCACTATAGTGTTCACTTATCTTTAATATAGCTTCAGTCTGAATATTTTCATAAAAATATTAGATTATTGATAGTTTCTTCCTTTTTTCAGTTTAATATTCTTGTTCTTATACTAATCCAATACGGATAGTTCACTTCTTTTCACCACGCATAATAGGACTCTCCTCCCATCATTGTAAAACCACTGAAGAAGACTGAACTATGGGATGATTTATTCACCCATAATGGTATCTGTTTGGGTGACACAATGAATTCCTACTTCTCACCCCCCGGATTCTCCATTCTCTCCTCTCTATCTGCCTCTGCATTCTGGCCAGTAAGTCTGGAGTCAGGTTCCTGCCTCGGCACGCCTCTCATTGTGACCCGCTTTGCCCTAGGTCAGAGTAATGTTCCTGCAATTTTCCTTTTAATGCCTACACAAGAAGTTCACCAAAAGGAAAAAGTCTGCTGCCTGCTCCACTGTGAAACAAAAAGTCTACTGAATCCTACCCAACAACTTCTGCCTGATAGAAACAGAAAAAAGTATTTATGTGCCTGGAGTTTGTCTCTTTCAAGCTCACATTCTCATGAAATGTAAGCCGGTGTTTCAGTTTTCTCTCTTCCAAGTTTCCCTTTCCACACACCCGTGATGATGCAGGCATGGTGGCTCTATTCCAGGCTTTACAAGATGCCTGTCAGAGTTCCCTGTGGCTGCCCATAAAAGCCATCTGTGGCTGCAGCGGAAAACCTCACTGGTTTTTGGCAGGTGAGTACCTATACCCATCTCATGCATGTCTCCCATCTATAACTTTAAAGTCTGGCATATTGTGGTTTAGATTATATTTTCAAACAACCAACTCTCCCACACTATAACATATGCAATAGTTCCAGTTATTGGAACTAACTGGAACTTAAAATGAATTGTGAAACTAACTGGAGTTTAAAGTGAATTCTGGTAGAAGTATTTTTTCCTAGTTTTTAATGCTTAGTTCCAGACAACATACAAATCTATTACCATAAGAGATGAAAGCCATACCATAAGAGATGAAAGTCAGACAAAACAAGACAGTATATATTTTTAAGGATTTAAAATGCAATGAATGCTTTTAAATCAATAAAGTTTTAAATTGCATCTTTTTAGTTATTCATCTTAAGAAAATATTGAATTTAAAGTATTATCTGTCAGGGTCTATTATTATAAATTGAGAAATTCAAGACAGAATAAGACATGACTTTGTTTCAAGAAATTATAATATGTATATATATATATATATATATAAATGAAATGAAATTTCAACAGAAAAATCAGAGAACTAGATGATTAAGTCCTACTTCAATATGTAGAAAGAACTAAGAGATCATAAATAATGGACAGAGAATCAGATGTCCAACTCGCTAAAGAAATGACATCACAAAATATTTTTAATTGTGTAAGAGTTAGGAGATACTTCCTGGATGATATTAACCACTTCACTTAGTCATATAGACATAAGTTCATTAGCCCTCAAATTCGAAATGTGCTCTAAGTTAAATCTACTTAGTGTTTGAATGAAAAAGTCAGTTTTCAATCATGTTATAAGAAATGCAGAGAAGAAAATGGGCAATCCTTGTGTTTTTCAAAAATATATGAGACAACCTTACTTTTTCCTTCTTGCAATTAATTATGTGGTCACATTTTGGGTACTTTTGAGCTCTTCAAACTTTATTATTCTACAACCTAGGGGAACCCATTTTCCCTTGCTTTCACATTAGCATCAACCAATGAATGAACCGATGAATGACAGAGCAGTTAGCAGCCGAATTTTTAACTGACCATATGCCCGGCCTCCGGGGATTCATGCTCCTTTTCAGTGGATTCAAAGTGGTCGTGGCCAGATGACATAAAGTGAGTTCTGACTCATAGAAAGCAGAATGAAACACTGTCTAGTCCTGCATCATTCCCTTATTAATCACTATACTGTAGTCCAATATTGTGGCCACTGTGTCAATCCATCTCATAAAGGTATTTTCTCTTTTTAGGCGACTGTCTACCAAGTTGATGACCTTTTCCAAGGACTGATCTCTTCTGGTAAGATGTCCAAAGGATGGGAGATGAGGTCTAGCTACCCTTGCTTCTAAGGAGCATTATACCCACACATCCTCCAAGACCGACTGGATTGCTCGTCTGGCCATCAATGCCGTGCACCAGTGCTGTCAGTCCAATGTGCCAATGACTCAGTCATCTTCCTGATTCACTCCCAGCTTCCATATATGTGTTAATCCGGGTATACTAGAGGAACAAATTTCATAGACATGCATATGGATATAAGGAAAGGATTTACATACAAAAGGGATGGAACAGTGAGAAAGCATACCAACCCAGTCCTGTTCAAAGTCATAAATCCAATATTAGCCCATTTGCCCAATACCAGTCTATAATGTCTCCTTCTGACTCACAAAGTCACAAGTCAGTGGATGCAGAATCCCTGCGCTGGCTGGGGTCTCCTCATGGCTCCTCGCTTCCAGGGCTCAGGGTTCATCAATAACATCTAGCAGTGGCAGAAGCAACTCATCGCTGGCAGGGATCTCCATATGGTCTCTCCAGCTTCAGAGGTCTGGCTCCATCAGGGCAAAGCCATATGGCTTCTCTGGCTCCTCAGACGCTGCCATCTTGTCTTGTCCAAGATACATTGTCTCTGAGACTAAATCCCAACAACTGGGGAGATAGATTCTCATCTTCATGAGGGCAGTATCGCGAGACTTCCCAGATGTATCAGGAGAAAGCCATGCCCCCACAGAGTCCTCATTGGCTACTCATTGGCTATCACCAGATTAACAGGCTACACACCTCCCCTACAACTCAATCATGAAATTAACATAAGCATATGACTGCCACAATATACATTTGAGTAGATTGATAAAACCATGGGTTGGAGCACCACACCTTAGTCCTCAAAGTGACATTTTTGCCCATTAGCACTTTCAAGAGGTCTTCTGTACCAGATTGGCCCAATAGAATACATTATTTGACTTGACTGCCACTTCATGGATACTGATTGTAGAGCCAACAGCGATACTCAATAACCTTGATTATATCATGATGTATCCACTGGTGAGGATTTTTTTTCTCATTGAGGTTAATCCATACTGATGATTGCAATTTGGGCCTTTATCATCTACTTCCTATCTTTTGTGTTTTCAGCAAGTGACGTTATGATATCAGCCTACAGTAAGTAGTCGATGGCACTTCAATGCTGATGCCACAATCTTCTTCATATTGTTCAGGGTGCTGTATTATTTGCTTTGTACAGTGTATTTGTATTGTACAGTGTAAATGTGGTGAAAGGTTATAAGCCTGAAAAGCACCTTTCCTTATAACAAATGATACAGCAATCCCCTGTCCTATTGGAACAACTCCCTCTTGGTTTATGTAGATTTTGTACAGGCACATTCTCAATGCTATTTATAAATATAATACAGGTAGTTGGAAGCCTGTACATAGTCAAGAAAAGACAAGTAAACACCTTTTTTATATTCTCTACTTTTTCGGTTAATATCCACTTGACACCATCCAAAAATACTGCCCAATTTACAACCTCATCTGAGCTTGGCTTGAATCTCTGAGTACTCCACTATTACAAGAGTTCTTGAGTGATCTTGAGCAAAATTTCACTTTCATATGATAATAGTTATAAGGATAAACTTAAACCTAACCTATGACCATCAAATGACCTCATTGCAACTCACAGTCACCATTCAGAGTTGTTAAATCTATAAATACTACAGAAACGGACAATCTCCTCTGTCTCCCAGGCACAAGTTTGCTCCAAACTGCTAGTCTTGTGGTTAGCAGCTCAAATTTTACCAGACAGCACCGTCAAGGTGCAGGCCTTTGTTCACTACTTGCTAGAGCAGTGGAATGGAATGCGAGACTGTTCATCTAAGTCCCAAACAGGGCCTGACCCCCTGAAGTCTTAGAGTTGGAATAAGGGTAAAGAGAGAGGCATCTTGAGTTTGATTCTTTTCAGTGAACTCACCTGCTCTCTCCTCACATTATATTTTTTGCTCTTGTGTTGAGGATTTTCCATTGCTCTTATGAACTAAGAACCTCTTAGGGCATTTCTCTAAAATACTTCTAGCTCCAGAAGTTTTTCCCCAACCTTTGCCCAGCATTTTCCCATCTAGTAATGACAATGACTGCGTAATCATGTCCCTGTTTGAAAGGTATTGGTGCTCCTTTTAGTGGTTTAGGCTTTATTCCATTGGGGAAAGGGGCATAGATGTGAGTCTTGCCTTTGCCACAATATCTATCCCACTTCTTCGGTCCATTGTAGCTGGATCATGACTAGAACTTGGATACAAATCAAAACTTCAAGAATACACATTTGAGGTCCATATAATCTGCAAACAGGTGTTTATTGACATAGCAAGGAGACATCATAATATAGAATATTATACTGTAGTTTGTCTCTGTTCTTTGCTTTGTAGATTATATTTTTATAACACCTGTTTGTTTTAGATAATGTTGTTACAAGAATGTTACTTATCAAATTAAAAAAAAATATTCTGAGTAAATGCAACCAGGCACGTATTCCCAAATTTGAGTATGAATAAAAAGAAAGGAGACAGTTCAGCTCTTGGCTTCATGCCTGAGTGAGCTATAGTCCTCTGCTTCTGACAGATTCATTCCATGTGCTTCTGTTCCTCTATTTCTCCGTTCATTTATGACAACATTCCTTTGATACTGAGGGAGTCTCTCTCTACTCTCCTGACTGCTTCTGTGTGTATTCATGACAACCAGTACTGTCCACCCTGTCACTCCCAAACACATTTACAGATCTTCATTAAAAATGGATTTAAAATACAGTTACTGTCTTTTATTTCACTAAATGTCCTGAACTTAGCTCTGGTAAACCAGTGTTCGCTGTTGTATGTATCGGGAAGTGGTCTATTTTTCAGATCATCTGGTTAGCTTGCAAGTTCAGCTCTTCAAGAGGCCTAAAAACAGTTGCATTTTATCTAGCAATTTTTGTGGTGTTGGGTAGCTAGTAGGAACGACTCTTCTCATTATTATTTATCTATTTTTAATTCATAGACAAAGGCAAAAGGTGCCTTTGTGATGTAGTGATTACAAGTTGGGCTGCTGACAGCAGGGTAAGCATTTAGAAACCGCTATCCATTCCACAGGAGAAAGACTTTTGTAACTCATGTAAAGAGTTACAGTCTTGGAAACTCACAGGGGCAGTTTGACTGTCCTATAGGGAGGTTATGAATGGAATTGACTCAAAGGCAATTTATTTAAGCTTGAATTTTGGAGAAAAGGGAGTAGTTTATAGGTTATAAAATATAAAAAATTTGCAGAAAATTATAGAAAAGAATATTTAATCATCTACTTAATAAAATCAGCAAAGTCACTCTCCATATCCACCAGTATTACATTAATCTATAAATGATGAAGAACCTAGAATATGTTTGACTAGTAACAAAAGGAGTTGGTTTCTTTCTTTCATAAAAGAAATTCAAAGGTAGTCTAATGGCTGGTAAGGAATTCATAGCCAGGCAATCAAATTAGTGTATCACGTCACTCTACAAAGCCAATATGCAGTCCAGATGAGCTGCTCAAATTCCAGCCCTCCCAGTGAAAGTTTACACAACAGTGCAGTGAAGTGAAATTACATATATGGCTTGTCTAGCCAACTTTTTCCAACTCTTACCAAAGGATTGTGCAGTAGAGGATTCTCATGAAAAGTTTGGTCAGCTTTTCTAATATAGTAGGTATAGAGTGAGCAACTGCAAACAGGTAAAGGCAATCCTGGTACAAGAAGGAAGACATGGTATTCATGAAACATGCCCAAGATTCCCAGGTGAGGAAGAGCTGATAGCAGAACTAGTCACAAAGACAAAGACTGTAACATGAAGAGCATTGAGACTGAACAGTCGCCCTCTGGGCAGACACAGCAAGTAGAGCTAAGTGTCTTTGGGCAGGAACTTCACTTGAAGCATGTGGTGCTTTGGGGATATTTGTGTGTGTGTGTGTGTGTGTGTGTGTGCCAAAGGAGCTTTGCAACCCTTGCCAGTAATGGTGGAGATCGAGGAGAGACATAAATGATTGGTTACGGACCAGAGAGAGATGTGCCTATTGGTATGTCTGAGAAAAGATACATCAGGCAAGACAAAAGATCCTTGCTATTTGCTGCTGGAGCCTTGTAGCCTGTTAATTTCTCTAATATTTCCCATAAATATGAATATTATCTGTGTTCCCTCTATGGTCAATGAGACATATTATTGAACTCAACAGAGGAACCCAGTGGCAAGAAAGAAAAGGTTGATGTCAGTGTGTGACAAAGGAAGCTGGAGAGTTGGCACGTGCCTGACTTCGGCCTTGTGGGAACTGACTTCTGAGCTGGTGTGGAACTGGAGTCTCTTTCCTTGTGCAACTAGAGACGATCAGAAGTGGAACCAGCCATTTCTTCAAGCATAAAGGAGAAAAAAAGCACCCTTTCTTGGCAAAACTCTTTTTTAACCCCCTTCAACATATCTGCATGTAACATATTAGTTACTTATCCACACTTACCTAAAAGGGGTACTTGAATACAGTTGTCCTTTAGAGGGTTCCAATAACCAGCTAAACTTTTGGCAGTGTTTGTGGTGGTAGGGGTTGGTGTTATATTGCAAAGTCAAATATTAGATTTTGAAATAATATTCAGTTTCTATTATACATAATTAGCTCACTAATAGGATCTAAAAGACCTTTAATAATTAATTTAACATTATTTAGTTTAACCAGCATCTATTTTTAAAAGAACTATGCAGAAGATGTGGACATTAAACAAATAAGATACTGACTTCTGCTCAGTTATGTGGTTTTAGTAAGTGTACATATTCTGAATGCTGCTTATATATGTGCATGCTAGCATGCTATGCCATAGTTGTGGTTGTATTCTGACACTATCAACAAAGTCAACACAAGCAAATACTATTCTGCTTACATAATTTAATCTTCTGACAATATATCTTCATACCAAAGTCATTCATATTATCTTTATAGAAATATGCCATTAGAACCATAAGCATATACATATCAGATAATAGAAATTTTCAATAATTTCCACAAAGAATGACATTTTTGTCATGTTACAATGATATATGTTGTAGGGTGGTGTAATATGCTATTTTCCAGAGTTTTACTTTTAATAGCATGCATAAAACTTTTATTTACTTTATACTATTGGATAGAAGAGAGAAAGCACACAAATAAAAGCTAGGAGGAGACAAAATGATTATATATTGACTAGTAGCAGAAATGGATATAACTGTAGAAAAATCAACAAAAAACTACCAAATAATTTTTACTTCTACAGTTATTCTTCATGGCTTCACAAAAGTGAGTTTGGATTGGCTTGCAGGGTTATTCTTTTTCTTTTTTTTTTTAGGCATCACTGCCCTGGTGGTGGGAGTAGGAGGCCCAGCCTTTGCTCCTATGAGCGGGAATTGAACCTCCATCCCAGTGGGCCGCAGTCCCGCGCACAACCACTACGCCACCGGGGCTTAGCCTGAGGGTTATTCTATTAGTCACCCGAAGAAACCTGAGATCCATCTTACTTTAGAGTTAATTCAGAAAGTATTGTATTAGACATCTGATATAGTATAAAATGTTTTCTAAAGCATCAGCAATCTATTGTAATGTGGATAGATGTTTCATTTGATGCTGTTACGCTGAGATAAATTCTATTTGATTTATAAAAGCAGACAACCATAACAATAAACACTTCACAAAGTTCTATATATCATGGGATGTTGTTTTATTTAGATACTGGCTAATTTTAAAAAAATGCATGTACTTCAAATATACATGTCATCATCATAGAAGTATAAACTTGAAGTATTTGAAAAATGTGATAGATGTTAGAAGTATAAATGACAAACAAGTATCATGGGGGAAAGTATCAATGATCTATTTAACTATGGAAGCATGTTTCAGCATTATACATACATACAGATACATATATATGTAAATATATATGACAGACATTTGGTTGCAAACTTATTTAGAGAATGTTTCCACTTAGCCACTTTTTCTTTCCTGTATTGTTAAGTCAAAATCACTACAGGGGAATTTAGAAACCAAATGCAATGAATCAGGAAGAACAAAAGACATTAAATGACCAAAACCAAAAATGATTACACCTGTTCATGCTATACCCAGTATTAAAGAGTGTCTTTTAAAACATATGCTATAGTACAAGAAAAATAATTTAAATGCCTCATACTATGTTTCTCACTTATTTTAAAGACAGCATATAGTCATAGACTTTTGTGCTACAAATATCATTGAGCTCTGACATCCTCTACATCTGTCAAGCAGTCAACCTGCATTATCTTACTCTCACAAAACTTCACTGTACACAATCAATTTTAAGTCAAATAATTTTTCTTTTCTATGTAATACCACTGAACTCAGAGTTCATGTTATAATTATTGGACTGTCTCAGTTTAATTGCTAGTTTATTTTTCTTTTTAAAGGGTACATCAAACAAATAAAGTAATGACACAGCTTAGAGTCTAAGAAATATAAAAGATCACTGTCATCAAGATAATTCTCCTTCATAGTTTCCAAAATTGTAAACCTTTATCAGCAACAGCCAGCACTCTCTTTCTCACACAGAGTACCTGTGTGAGCAGGTACTTAAAGCAGCAATCTTTGCAGTTCTCAGAAAGACACTTAAAGATCTTGAAATATGACCTTGAAGTGAATATTTTCAATACAAAATATTTAAGATCAAATATGCTAATAATTCTTATCAAATAAAATAACCAGAAATCTTTGGAATAAAGATTCTCATTAGGACTATAATATCTATTCATAGGCACATAATCAATAGCTTATGGTATTTTCTTCCAAATGATATAGATATTTATGTATTATGTTGCCAAATTTAAGAATAACTTAACTGTTAAAATTAGTTTACCATTATTTGAACTCTATTTAAGTGATTAATTATAACAATATTTAAAATGAAAATGAGTCAGCATTTTTCAACACTCATGAATCAATGACATTGATTTCGTTAGTTCAATTCCTTAACTATGAAAGAGAACTAACAAGGAATAACAGAAAGCAGATCAATAACAAATTTATGTTACTGAACTGATTTTGACTCATAGTGCTCCCTAGGTATAAAGTGAGCAATTTGAGAAGCAAGAACAAAGAATCCCCTGAACAGCAAAAGGAGAGTGAATGCAACAGAAAGCATGAAGAAGGAGCTATGGGTTGCTGGCCCATAGAATGAGAGAACCTTATGGCCTCACAGATTTGGGTGCCCTTTGGGCCTTCCTCAGGACTAAAGGTGCTTTCTAATGCTTGCTTGAGCAGGGCAGAGGCTAAAGTCAAGAACTGGTAAGAGATGCTGCACTCCAAAGAACTGAATTTTTACCATTTTGTATCCTGCCTCCTTCCCTAACATGTTCCCACAGCTATCGTCTGTGAATCGTGCAGCCGTGGCAGCAGTTTGTGGAAGCCCACGGATAAGTAGAATGTTGTGGGAGGGAGGGTGGATGTCACAAGAGGATAAAGAAGGACGGAGGGTGGAGACACATCTGAACTCTGCCTCAGAGGAAACATCCTTAGGCAGACATGGATTCGAATTGTCATTCCCCTTGTGTAGCTGGGAGGTCAAACATAGTCCCCAGGCCAGTTTTTCATCCTTTAATGTCTTAAGATATTAGCAAATTAATTACTTAAATGATTCTTGATTATTCCAAATGATGAAAGGAAAGTTTAATATCTATCAACATTCACATGTTCTGGTTCATAATGATAACTTACAATTATGATGCCTAAATTCACGATAATTATATTAAATATTCTTTTGTATTCAATTAATAGGAACTTGAATTAGTTTCTGTAGTAAAAAAAGATCCTTATCAGAATCAATATACATAAAATGTGAATGCCTTTAACAACATGTGATCTTACGTTTAATCTTAGCAGCTAATTTGAGTTTTTTCAACTCAGTCTGTGCTTATGTGTATAGTCCAACCTCTATAATTTGAAGAGCTTCTAAATGTACAATAATGCACATGACAGTTCAGCTTAACCTATAATTTTCTGCATTTTCCACAATTTCAGAATGTTTCACTCTAAACTGATGATGCTGAAAAAGCATTAGATGATCTCTATATAGAATCAGACTCCATTTAACATATACACATTAATAGATCAGTGTAATTTTCAATACATTGATTTTTATCAGATAGTCACTACAATAAGTACTGAGGAAAGGTTTGATTAATTTGTATCAGTGCTTGTATTTTATTTTGAAAATTTATGTAACTAGCACAAATGTTGCTCTATTACATGAATGCTAGTAAAATATATTTAAGTTAGACCACATTAGTGGAGGTCCCTTTCATTTTGACCCAAAGTATGCATGCATGCATCTGTTTCACTGCTTAGTTGCTCTTCATCATTAGCATATTAAAATAAATTTTTGTTATAACATTTTCCCGGTTACTCTTATTATTGTTTGAGTATTGCATTAATTTTATTATAATTGCAGGTATATTACATAATTTATAAATTTTCCTTCAAAGGAGAGCATTAAAAATATTTGCTTTAAATACAGGGCATTAAGACCAATAATTTTGGTGCTGTCATCCAATATCATGTATTTTAATACTGTCTATATCTCCACTTTATGTTCCTGTTTTGCAGAAGTTATCGTTGCATCAAATTGTTCACTGAAACATTAGTGGTTTTACTCCAAACAGATAGACCTTGAGAGAACTCTCTGGCTGTCTACTTCCCAACTCCTAGGGAATGTGTTTCTACTCCAACACACTTGTGTTGTCCCTGACTCAGGGTCAAATGAACTGATACATCTGTACTGTCTACACGGTAGATTTATTCATGTTAATTTACCCTAAATTTAATAACCAAAATGACGCAAATTGGACACATTGAACATCTTCAAAGGTTACGGTGACTATTAGCTATTGAATTAGACAAAACAGAATAGAATACTGTCATTACCACAGAATGTTTCCACACTGGGATATATACTTTCCAAATAGTTCTTTTGCTTAGTTATTTCCTAAAGTTCTGATTCATATTAAAATAAGTATTCCAACTTAATATTCCCATTGAACGATTAAGACATTACCAAATAATGATACTTATTCAAAAATATTTGACTTTTGTATTCTTTCTCAATCCACTAACTGGATTCTTTTTCTTACAGCCACCAACTGGATTCTTGCCATTGGTTGCTTAAACCCTCTTCAACAAGCTCCTGGCTGCCTCAATGCTTCCCTGTCCGAGCGCCTTGCAGAGCAGAGTAGGATAGCTCCATGGGGTTCCAAGGTGGCGAGTCATGACTATTTGGCAAACTGTCAACTCTTCCGTTTACTAAACAGTTTGTGACTTTGAACCATCAATCTTCAACCAAGGAGCAGTTGATTATTTAAATCATAACGATACCAGGAATCCTCAATTGGGAATATCCTTTAATCCATTGTTTCGTACATCCTATACTTGAAATCCATACTTAAAATAATCTCAAATAAAATATATGAAGGTTTCAAATGCAGAGGAAAGAAATATTCTGGAACAGACTGAAGAGAGGATGTATAGCTTTTAAAATATGACTGAAAAGTTATCAATAAAGCTATATTTTTAAAAGCTAGGATAAAATGCAATTTTCTTGAATCTTCAAATCCCTCTCATATCCCAAATCTACCCACTTTCCTTTACCTTCTCCAACCCACACACATACAACTCTGACCTGTGTCGCTTAACTTTTCATCCTTATAGCAACTTCTGTAATTGTTTTGCTTCTGGTTCACTTGATATAAAAATTAATTTTTTTTGGGGGGGGGGGTTGGTATCACTGCCCTCCGGTGGGAGTAGGAGGTCCAGCCTTGATCCTGGAGAGCTGCTGCTGGATTTGAACTGCCAACCCAGTGGACTGTAGTCCCACACTCAACTACTTTGCCGCTGGGGCTTGATCCAAAAATCACTTTGTACAGTGTATTCTCATCTCTGGATCTCTGCATTTACTGCTTACTCTCCTTAGACGACATTTCTCTCATGTCTTATCCTTCTAGTCCTTTCAGATATCTATAAAATGCTTTTTAATTTCTTTTTCAACTGAGTCTTTTATATAAAATGGAAATGCCTCTTGTTTCCTAGTGTACTGGACACCCAAACTATATTTATTTTTCTGTGTAATAATTATTAATACCTGAATGAGTGTGCTATTTTCCAAAATAATGTGTATATATATATATATACACACATATATATATTTTGTGGGTATCACTGCCTCTGGAGGTCGTGGGCACTACCAAGCCACTGCTGGATTTGATCCACCAAGCCCGCGGGCCACAGTTCTGCACTCTACCACTTACGCCACTGGGGCTCAGCCCATATTTTTATAAAACATTATCACCTTCAATGTACTTTCCCATTACACTTAATAAATTTAAAATATGAGAATATATTTCATTAAAAATCATTTATAAAAGTCATACATTTCTTTTTCTATTAGTCATTTTATTGGGGACTTATACAACTCTTATCACAATCCACACATACATATATACATTGTATGCAAAGCACTTTTATACATTTGTTGCCGTCATCATTCTCAAAACCTTTAATTAGCAATAATCGCACCTCCAGTAAACCTCATTGGCTACGATATTGCCACTGCTCAAAACCTTTTCTTTCTACTTAAGCCCTTGGTATTAGCTCCTCAGTTTTCCCTTCCTCTCTACTGCCCTCTCCCTCATGAACCCTTCATAGTTTATAATACATTATTATTGGTCTTTCATCTCTTATCATAGTCCATACATGCATCAATTCCATTCTTGGAAACATTTTTCAAACTCATCCATTTGGATAGCTGATAGCACTTCCCTCATTTTTTCTTCACTTCCAAACCATCAAATCATTGTCCTTTCATTCCTCTCTTCATTTGCAGAAACAAAAAGAAGTCGCATGGAGTGAGGTCAGGTGAGTCAGGTGTGTGGGGCAAGGGAGGCACGCTGTTCTTTCAAAGCAAAGCATGTACCTAGTCAATGCTCTCTTTCCTTCAGTCAGAACTCAAGACACTGATTTCTCAGCAACTCTTCTCATTCCCAAATTTTCCATTAAAATTTTCTAGGCCAAGCTCCAAGATTGTCCAGATAACTTTCTCATCTCTTCAATGGTTCATCAACTTGAAGCAAAACTGCATAGATTTTGTCAACATTTTCATCGATTTAGGAAGTTCACAGCTGTTCATAACAAGCTTTTTCATGAATTGACATTTCATCTTATCTTAAAATGAGAAAACTACTTGTACATTTGAATTTTTTTTCATAGTGCTGTCCTTATACACTGTGTTCAAAATCACAACAGTTTAGGCATTTTTCCCAAGCAGGAAACCAATTTTCAAAACCTCAAGCTGTTTTCTTAACTCAGCTATTACAAAATATGAGATTTGAGTGAAATTGCTTCTATGAAAAATTCACTGTGACCAAAAAGAATATTCCCAGGTGACACCACTGGGTGCATTAATTCAGAGTAAGCTGGTTGATGCTTGCCCAAAAAGAAAAATGCATATAATGAAAATGTTGACTAAAGGAGCTTATCCTCATTTTTTGGGGGGTACCCCCTATATATTCTTTCATTTGTGCTATGTAAGTTAAAGGAATAGGATTTGTTATTTACTCATTCACTGCTCTATTGTGTGTGAAAGCCAGCACTATGCTATATAATACCAATTAACCACATGTTGCTATTTAAATTTATATTAATTTGCAGGATCATTAATATCCTGAAATTCAACTGGCATATCCAAGCCATCAATAGTTCACATAAAATTAATTCTATATGCTCAAAGACCACAGATGTATAGAACATTTAAAATTGTATTCTACTAGACAACTGCAGTCTAAATGTAATGAGAACAGAGAGATTTCTAATACTTTAAAGAACTGAAAGGAAAAGAAGCGTTAGACAAGTATCTCATGGTCTTTCTCTTGCAAAAAGCAACCAAGAGAACGAATGAATGAGATACAGAAGACAACTTTCAAACCCTGAGCATAAAGACAAGACTAAAGAATTTGAGTGATCCATCTTCCTGATCATTTGGGTAGGAAATTTACATAATAGGAAAGATCTGTGAGTTAGTGAATTCAACTACATAAACAACCTCATTTTCACACAAGTACACAGTCAGCTCTGATGAACTTGACTGGAAAAGCATACTCACCTCCCAAGTCCTACATACCCTCCAGGGAACCTGAGGCACATCAACCTGCGTCCTCTCACAGGGTAGCTGATCACTGTCCTTCCTTCTTGTGTTCTAGCTCCACGTGGCTCCAACCATGCCCCACTCCACTCCCCTGTCACTACTGCAGAAGATACTCCGCAGATCAAGTCCACCACTCCAGACATCTGCAGAGTCTATTTTGGCATCTCCACAGTCAGTGGTACACACTCCTGCAAGTTGGGCACCAATGTCCCACCACACTAACCCCCAGTTAGTGTGTGCCTGACTGATCAACCTTCCCATCAGCAGTGCTTACTCCTGCCTCTGTAGTCCATTCTATGTCCTTTTTCTGTAGTGGAAATCATCGGACCTCACTGTTTCTCTCTCCATGTTCGGTAGTACATTGCCTGCTGCACAGCTTCTCAGTACTACCTGGTTTGTGACTCTCAGTCAAGTCAGTTCTGTGCCACTTCCCTTCCCCCTACTCTTTATTCTGTTTTCAATTTCCTCTTCTTTCTTCTTCCTATCATTAGTTTAAGGTGACATCAAACCAGTTACAGAAGAACTAAACATTGCCCCTTTATGCATCACCCCTATCATTGTTTTGTTGGAGTTGACTGTCACACCACAATGCAAATCTATATGACCAAAGTTTTCTGTTTTCTTTGTTTTTTACTGACTTTACATCTTTCCAAGCATGTTGTCATTTTATAGGGGCTGATCTTCTTTGACAACATATCCAAAATTTGTGAGACCATGTCTTGCCATTTTAATTTCTAATGAGTATCCTTTTAGTACTTCTTTCAAGAATACATTTAGCATATCCCAACAGATTAAGAAGTAGATCAAGGAAAACTAAGACATGTCTCATATATCATAAAGGAAACCAAGAGAAAACATAGGTAAACTATAAAGTAATTCAGAAAATATATAAAACTACTTACCAAAATAAATAATTAGAACTTGTAGAAAAATAGCAGCTAGAAATCCAGAATATAAACATTAAGTTTTCATTAATAATTGAAGCATTGGAAGGATAAATAATTGAATATAATCAACTGAAGACAGAGTCAATACAATTGAATAAAAATGGTTTAGTGTGAATTTGAAAGGGAGGAGAAAAATAGGGGAAACAAGGATAGTATAAGTATAACTTGGGGCTGAGCCTCGGTGGCGTAGTGGTTGCTCGCGGGACTGCGGCCCACTGGGACGGAGGTTCAATTCCAGCAGTGGGGCTGGTCCTCCTACTCCCACCGCCGGAGAGCCGTGATGCCCCACCTCCCCGCCCCCCCAAAAAGAATAACTGGGCACACACTGAAGAGGAACAATTTACAAATGATAGAAATTTCAGAATGCAGATAGACCAAAAAGCACAAAACATTATTGAATATTTGTAGGCAGAAAATTTCTTCAATGTCATGAAAGGTGAAATGATATTCATTGAAGAATTTCAATAAGCATTAAATAAGAGAGACTCCAAAAGAAAACTACCAAGCTATATTATAGCCCAATTTTCCAAAACTAAAGAAAAAGAAAGAATCCGGAGAACAGTGTGAGAAGAATAAAGTATTACCTTCAAGGGTGAATGAATATGACTAAACTTTGACTTTTCAGCAAAAATGATACAAGCAAGAAGTAATGGGATGACATCTATAAGACCCGGAAACATATTTACAGTCAATTTGTATATCTCCAGAAAAATTATCTATCAAAATAATACAGCTAAGTTAGGTTATTTCTAGGAAAACAAAAAGTACAAGTTTGTAAAGAAAGCAATGGAAGCAATGATAAGAAAATTCATAAATATAATGAATTAAGCAATAGGAAATTATATAAGGCAATGAAATCATTAGCATCACACATACAAAATGACAGAAATAAATGAATTCCCATTGATAATAATAAACTAAAACTTAAAGGATACAAATATAGATATCAGGCAAGAGGCAATCAGAAAAGAGTAGGAGCGGCATTATTCATTTTTGACAAACTAACCTTCATGGCAAAAGCTAGTAAGAGACAAAGGAAAACATAGTTATGCACATGAGAGATGTTTATATATATTTGAATATGTATCTGTCTAATTTGAATATCAAGGTTATGGTTGCTTTGTAGAGTGAGTTTAGAGTATTTGATCACTTTCTACTTTCTGGGACAGTTTGAGGAGAATTGGTGTCAGCACTCCTCTCTAAATGTTTGATAGAATTATCCACGAAAGTTATCTAGACCTGAAATTTATATGTGGGGATTTTTTTCTTGGATTTGTTCAATTTATTTTTTCTTTGGCCCTTTTTCTACTTCCATTTATGTTAGTTTTAGGAAGGTAGATTGAGTTTCAGAAATGTGCTCATTTCCACTAGTTTTCCAATTTATTGAAGTATAGTTTTTCTTAATATTCCACTATACTTTTAATACAATAGTTTTATTGAGATATAATTCCCATATCATATAATTGAAAAGTTCAGTCAACGCAAGAAAGAGTTGTACAATCATTACCACAATCAGTTTTAGAATATTTTCTTCATTCTTGTGATCATCATCTGAGGCTCCCCCTTTCATCCCCTACCAATCTTCCCTGCCATAGCCCCAAGGAACCACGAATCAATTTTCAGTCTCTATAGATTTAACCCTCCTGGTTTTCAATACAGAAAAAAGCATCTAAAAACTAAACCAAAAAGTCAACGAGAACTTCAACGTAAAGTAGAAAAATATCTTAACTGAAAAGAGAACAGAAAATACTAAGAACTAGAAAAAATTTAAATGGATCAGAAGGGAGACTTATTTCAGTTGATTCAGTTGTTTAATCACTCATTTAATTTCTTATTCATTACATTTTCATCTACTTTTCTCTGCTAGATTTACCAGAGTATTATCAATTTTATTAAGCCCTTCAAAGAATCAATTCATAGTGTTGTTGACTCTATTGTTTTTCTGATTTTTATTTCTGCTAAAATCAACATTATTTTTCTTATATTGACTGCAACACTTTAAGGAGTTCTTTTTCTAATTGAAGTTGCCTTAAAGTATTGATTTTAGCTGAATTTTCCTTTTTGATATAAAAGCTTACTTCTGTAAACTGATCTCTGAATACTGCCTCTCAGGATTTAGATATCTTCTGTGTTTATTCCCATTTCATTGTACCAATGTTTCTATTTCTTCTATTACCATCAGTTCATAGTAGGATATTACTCAGTTTTCATATCCTTGATATTTTAAGATACTTTCCCTAATATAAATTTCCAATGTTAAAATATCATTATCTGAGGACATGCTTTGCATTATTTCAATGTTTTAATATTTAGTTAGGCTTGCTTTTGAGAGTGCTCCCTTTGAACGGAAGAATAATATATATTATGCTGTTGTTAGTGGTGCATTCTCTTTATCTGTGAGCTCTAGTTGCTTTTGTTGCTTAGATCTTGATCTTTCTTCTTTTTGACTATGTGCTTCCTCAAAAGTGCAATACTAAAGTCTGCATTTCCTGTTGGTTTTGTTCTATTAAAGTTTGAATTTTGTAAAATAGACTTGAGAAAGATCATATAATGTATACTTATGAAAGGGTCAACCCGCCAGGAGTATATAGCCATAATAAATGTCCTTCTACTCAATGAAGGAGCTTCAACATATGTCCCACACAGGATGTGATAGGGAGGTTTATTGTAACAACCTGGACAATGAACACATGTCAGATTAACTAAAGGGCAGAGAGATAAATGGCTCCGTGAGCCTCTCCTTTTTTGTCTCTTGCTCTTTGATGATCAGACCAGCATGTGGCTGCCTTGGCTGGTTCTCTGCCTCAACTTGTGAGTAACACTACCTGTGGGACACTCAACCTGAAGTTCCTTGAAGACTTGATTCCCTACATTACTGGAGTATACTTCACTTGAGCTGGGGTCTATGGGATCCAATCACCTGGTTGACTCATGGTGACCTGCCTGGCTGTTTGCTGCCTGTTGCCAGATTGTCTGAATTGCTCCACTGAGGACTCATCTGTGTGCTTCCTTGATTTGCAGCTGGCAGCTCCCAAGACATGAAGGACTACCAGTGCATTAGCTGTCTCACAGAAGTGAGTTGCATTGAGCCATTTGTACTACTCTATAAACTAATTAGCTGCTTGTTTCTTATGTTACATAGATCTATCTTTAAAAATATATAAAATCATAAGTGTCCTTGTTTTGTTTCTCTAGAGAATCACATCTCACATACAGTGTTCATAGAAAAATAGAGCTAAAGGTATGTAATTTTTCTATGGAAAAATGCATCTATATAAGTGAAAAAAACACCCTATTCATTATTAGGAAAATTTAGCACCATGAAAATATCATTACTCCCCCACCCAAAGTGATCTTTAAGTATAATGCAATCCTGATCCAGATTGCACGGCCATCTTTGAAAAGCTGGTGGGCACCTAATCAATTCTATGTGGAAAAGGACTCTGGAGAAGCAAAGCACTACTATGGTAGAACATAACAGGGAACCTCACATTTCCAGATCTCAAAAACTATAGTCAAATATTGGTGCAACAGTAGATTCTTAGAAATATGGAACAAAATTGAAATACACATGAATCCATCCATCTATGGAAAATTGACTTTAAGTATCAGTAGCCATTTATTGGTAAAATGTATCTTCAATAAAGTGTCAGTATCCGTTAGTGGGCAAAACTAGATATATAAATGCAAAAAATGAAACTGAATCCAAGACACATTAAGAAAAACTAACTTAAGATGGAACCAATACCTCACTCTAAAACCTAAAACTTTAAAGATCTTTAAAAATAGAGGCAAAAAACTTTGGGGCTCTAATTTATGGCACACGTGCCCTATGGAGAATGATTAAAGATGAACAAGCAACACAAGGTAAAGAACTAGGGCTTCTAGAAATAATATATTTACATGCATCAGACGACTTTCCCAAAACCAAGAACAGACCCACATATAATGGAGACTTTGTGGGGGTGGGGAGGAAACAATAATATAACTCATTTATACCATTGATAGAAAACACCAAGAAGGCAACAGCTAAAAGAGAAGCAATCTAATTTTTAAAAATAGGCAAAGACAGGAACAGCCCATGGACCAAAGGAACACATGTGGCCAGCAAACCCATCAAGGACTACATGGTGTCTTTAGCTATTATAGAAAGGAAAATCAAAACCACAGTTATATACCATCTCATCAAAGCAATAAGAACAAAGTTCAAAAAGAAAGAAAACTTCAAATGGTGTCAAGATTGTGGAGAAATTATAACTCCTTTACATTGCTTCTGGGGATAAAGATGATAGAAAGACTGTGTAAAACAGGATGGTGTTTTCATTAAACCTTGGTAACAGAAATGTTTGATGATTCCACATTTCACTTACTACATATACAACAGAGAAATAATAGCTGTGATATTAATAGTTCCCTGTACACACATGGTCATCACAGCATCAGTCACTGTAGCAAAGTAATGGAAAAAGCCTAAATGTTCATCAATAGAATGCTAGATAAACTATGGTATATACACACAGTGGGATATTGCATAGTGTTAAATAGTACCGGTGAATGCACCAAGAAAAGGAAAAAAATGCAGCATCAAGGGGGCTTTATTTGCTCTAAAACCAAACTCAGAAGGCTCTGAGAAATGAGAGAGAGGATCTACTGGAGGCAGAGAAGCCAGGGTAGAGGGGACAGAGCACTGTCACACTGAAAGAGCTACACATGACATCAAAGGACAAAGTGTATATAAAGAGTTGAATACAAAATTGGTTTGAGAGTAAATTTTAACCCAAAATAAAATTATAAAAATGAGCGCTGAAAGAAATGTACTGAGAAAAATGGTAAACAATCAGTGTACACCAATCAATTGAGTTAATATCCTGCACAATTAAATAAAAAAGAAAGGGAAATATTGAACCCATTAGTCATGAGATGCACAAACTGATCCTAGATATGAAGTCAATATGGCACACAACTCCAGAATAAGAAATTTAATATTTAATCTATGAAAAAAATCTAGAAAAAATATCTAAGGGTAGTGAAAAACATGACAGATAGCTAAATGAGATTGAAAGTCAGAGATAAACCTGAGTTAAACCTCAGCCAAAATTGATAAATATGAGCACAGTTTAGCTCTTTAGGCATTTAAGGAGCAGATAAAGCTATTCAATTGATATTCATACATCTCCCTTTCATTTTATGAAACTGTCTATCTATAGTAATACTGATGGTATACAATAAAAACAAAAGATAAATTACATGGATATGAGCATTCTGATAAAAGGTAAAATAATTGATTCTCTCAAAGAGTTAGCTAAAATTATAATGCACCATGATTAAGTATGATATGCTTTATAATTGCAAGAAAGATTAAAATAAGGAAGTCTATTATGATAATTTGTTGCATTGACACATTTACAGAGAAAACAAATATACTAATAAACATATTTATAATGAAAAATATTTGCTGTAATACTCATCATTATTAGTAATTGTCATAATTATTGGAAATATTAAATCAATTTTAACTCAAATCAGCTCCTGATTCATTTTTGTGATTGTTTTACTTAATTTTTTAAATACTCTTGTAAGAGCATTGAGATAAAAAATATTTGTCATAAAAAAGGGGGACCTGTCAGGAACCATCCAGCCCGGACATGCTTGACCTGGCTACAGGCCGGATATGCCTGAACTCTGTTGCAGTTTGTTCCCTGGTGTTTGTAGTTTGTCACCTTTGTAACTGTAAACAGCCCTGGCCTCTGAAGCCTGACTTGCAGCTGTGCTGCCATTCACTTGTTAATTTTGAAGATTACGATATGCTAATTGCCTAAGCTTGCTTGCCCTATAAAACTGGCTTACTTCTCCCAAATCAAAAAAAAAAGAACCCCACCCCACCGCAGAAAAGATGTAACTACTGACACAACATATGTATGTATGGATGTATACATTATGATTAGAGCTGTATGAGTCCCCAATAAAATGATTTTTAAGAAAAAAAAGAATTTATGAAAAACTAAAAATAATTTAAAAAGGCAAAAAAATATATATATATATTTGTTATTGCTATTGTTCAGTTAATTAAAATTGAAATTAAAATAATGTCCTACTAGAACAAAGTATGTATTGAGTACTTTAAATGTATATGCTCTTCTTAATTTTCTCAGTATAGCTATAGAGAAGAAAGTATAAATGTATACATATATATATAAAACACAATTGTGATATTAATGTAAATTAACTGAAAAAGAAAAAGAGAAGACCTCTCTGGGATGAGAAGGAACAGCAGAAGTGATGGCGGTGGGGGTAAAAGGGAGGTGATGTCAAGGAGTACAGGAAGGAAAAGAATGCTTGGAAACTTGTGGTTGCATTTGTACAAATCTACTTGAGGTGATTAAATATGGAAAGAAATGATAAATGTATTAACTCCCAATTAAAATAAAACACTGCTCACAAACTAGTTGTGCACTGGTCCCAGAATAGGGACTTTCCACTAAATTGCTTTCATAGCAAAAATGTTGGCCCAAATATGTCTTACTAAAAAGAAGCACAATAGTGCAGCCTGATATATGATAAGTTTTTTAGAAATGCCATGTGTTAATTAACCATCAGAGTGGAAATAATAAAAGTATTGCTATGAATTATAGAGGTATTTAGTGAACAAATATAAAAACAACCAAAAAAACATATTGGAGTGCAAATTGAAGTCTGGCCAATATATAGAAACCTTATATAGACAAAAAGTGTATTTTTTTTTGTTTTTTTTTGTTTTTTTTTGTGGGCATCACTGCTCTCCGGCGGTGGGAGTAGGAGGCCTAGCCCCACTGCTGGAATTGAACCTCCGTCCCCGTGGGCCGCAGTTCCGCGCACAACCACTACGCCACCGGGGCTCAGCCCTCAAAAAGTGGATTTTTAATAATTATGTTCTTATAAAAATAAATTACCCGAAAGCAGTTCCAATCGGAATCCAAGAAAGTACTAATTATTTTATTGGGGAAATATAATTTTTCCATTTTTCAAGTAAGAATGAATGCCTTGGTAGGAATAAGGTAAGATAAAATTTATTTACAGACACTTTCTATACAGATATGAGTATCTTTGTGTGTGTGTGTGTGTGTGTGTGTGTGTAGCCTCCCTGCCCTTGTGGGAGTAGGAAGCCCAGCCTTGCTCCTGGAGAGCTACTGCTGGATTTGAACCGTCAACCCTGCAGTCCCGCACACAAACACTATGCCACCAGGGCTCAACCATCTGAGTTTCTTAATAAATGTGTTCATCCTTTTGGGAGAGGGTGAGAAAAAAATGGCCAATAGCATAAACAACTTAGAACCAAACTCCAATATACATTTTAATGTAATATATAGCAAAATGTTTTCTGTAATCCATTTAATTAGAAGGGGTAAAATTTTCCTAACAAATAAAGGCACAATATTACATTCATTAAAATAATAGGCAGTGATACTACTAATTGTTACACAGGTGAAAGTAAAATATGAATAGAACAAAAGTTTAAATGCTAATAATGAAATAAAATTGTATAAGAAAATAAAGAAATGTGAATATAAGAATGTGTGTATAAGAAAATAAAGAAATATGAATAGTGAATATATTTGAAAGCTTCTTAAACAAGACTAGAAAACCAAAGCTAAGAATTTTGGCCAAGTTCAAAAACTATAAATATAGGCTTACCTTACTGAAAAACATACCAAAAGGTAGCATAAACAAAATATTTAGACAATGAAATGAAAAGCATTTGCAATGTGAAATAATTATTATCTCTAATTAACTGTGTTAACTCTAATTTACAGTGTTATTTGATAAGTAACAGATGTTTCAAATGCTACAAAATGCATAAGCACTTGAAGAGGCAACTCAAGGAAGAAATCATAATAAAATATACTCAAACATAATACTTTCTAGGAAAATACAAAATAACAAATATCATGGGATAGGAATGAGACTGTCAACAACTGAAATTTCCTGGAGGAAAAGTAAGTACAAGTATACTGTCATATGTTGACAATGAAATGCAAAAAACATGGGGTCTTAAATGCTTGGAGGTAAACAAGTGGCTGTCTACCTCAGAAGAAACATAGCCCACATGGAAGAAGCACACCAGCTTATGAGACCATGAGGTGTCAAAAGAATTAGTTATCAGACTTTAAGAACTAAAAATCATAACATTGCATGCTCACCTTCCTGATATGATCGCTGATGACAAATGTGTGTTTAAGCAAATGGTCTGAAGAAAGCTGATGGTGCCCAGCTATCAAAAGATATAGCATCTGGGATCTTAAAAACTTGAAAGTAAACAAGCAACCATCTAGCTCAGGCACAACAAAGCCCACATGGAAGAAGCACACCAGCCTGTGTGATCATGAGGTATTGAAGGGATCCAGTGTCAGCCATCACAGAACTAAAAATCATATCATTATAAATGATGGGGAGTACAGATTGGGGGTCCAAAGCCATAAATATGTGAAGTAACATCACCTTAAAGAGGGGTTGCAAGGAGGACACGAGCCAGTCAAGGTACAATGTAGTAACAATGAAATATGCAACTTTCTTCTAGTTCACAAATGCTTCCTCCCACTCACTATCATGATCCCAAATTCTTAGAAATCCAGATAGACCAAGGGATTTACACTGGAGGCAGAAACATGGGGAATTCAGGAGAGATGATTCCTTCAGGACCAGTGTTGGGAGTGGTGATGCCTGGAGTGTGCAGGGAGGATGGAGTACAAAGAAGGAAACAATTTCAGGAACCTCATAAAACCTCCTCTCTGGAGTATGGACAACAGGGGAGTGGGTGAAGGGACACATTCAACAGTGTACGATATGAAAAAAATAATAACAATTTGTAAATTATTAAGGGTTCATTGGGGAGAGGGAATGGGGAGGGAGAAGAAATATGAGGAGCTGGTACTGGGGGCCTAAGTTAAGGAAGGATGGTTCGAGAGTGATGATGGCAACAGGTGTGCAAATGTGGTATGCATACAATGTACATATGTATGGATTATGATGGGGGTTGTATGAACCCCCAATAAAATGATTTATTAAAAAAAAGAGAGGGAAAGACGAGCTTATACCAAGGGTTCAAGTAGAAAATATTTTGGAAATGAAGATAGCAACATGCGTACAAACATGCTTGATGCAGATGATGTATTGAATGTTATTAGAACTGTAAAAGCACTCAAACCACTGGGAAAAAAAGAGAAATACACAAACAATTGATACATTGTTATAGGCTTTTAGAAAAGCATTATGGTATATCTCTATATATTAACCTCGTCCGCAAACTTTCCAATGAAGAGAAAAATATTAGTATGCAAAGATTTGCTGCTCTTGGTGGCAGAACCAGCTAATGTGCTTGGCTGCTACTAAAAAGTTGACAACTATGTTCACTTACAGTAGTCTTGGGAGAAAAGTCTCTCAATCAATTTATGAAAAAAGTTATTCATTGCTAAGAATCATAGGAGTTCCACATGTGAAAACCAAAAAGGTTATTGGTTATTGGAATTTTAGAGAGGGAGGAATAATGTTATTATAGCATTATTTAGAGTAGTGTTACAAAGACTTTAGATAAGAAATCACTGCATGAATTATGGTATGGTCACACATAGAAAGCTATAGACTCATTAAAATAATAAGTTGAAGATAAAGTAAGTTTGATAGGTCAAGATTGTTTATTACAAAGGTAATTTTATAGAGAAAAGCAAGTCTAGTAAACTCAACTAATAAAGTGAATATTAAAAATATTGAATATGACTTATTATACATAGTGTATATGTTTTATAAAGAATGAAATATGAAAATGATATTCATCATACATATAAAAATTGTGCATGGGCTGAGCCCCGGTGGCATAGTGGTTAAGTGCAAGACTACGGACCACAGTCTTGGCGGTTCAAATCCAGCGGCAGCTCTCCAGGAGCAAGGTTGGGTAGCTCCCACAAGCACCAGAGGGCGGTGATGCCCCCCCAAATTGTGCATGTATCATCACATAGAAGTGTCTATTCAGAGTTTTTATGATATAATAAGAATGGACATTTTACACAGCTGTAATTATTGTTCATAGCACTACAACTATTTGAAAAACAGAAAGAACACATAGGCAGCCTAGAGATGGGATTACATTTCTAGAAGACAGAAGGCAGACTGCTATTTGCTGATGAAGCAGAGTCATGGAAATTGCGGGCCTCAGAAGAAATGAGTTAGACTTCCAACCTGCCACAAATGATGGTGAGGAAACATGAGTGCAAGTCTTATGAGGAATGGTTGAAGGAACTGGAGGTGCTCAGCTCGGAAAATAGTTCCTGGGAAACCATAATGTGGTCTTTATCTCTTTGAAGGACTGCCTGTGGATTAATTATTCAACTTTTATCTCCCACACATGGGTTCTACAAAAATAGCATGTAAGCAAATAAAACAAGTAAAGTCAGAGTCAATAATTTGGTAAGTAAAACCTGCCCTTGACAATAAGATACATTGGATGTGTCATCATTTGCCATCAAGAGTGTTATAACGGCAAATATGTGTTTTCCTTAGTCACACTAAGAGACTACATTAGTGACGTGTATTTTCATAAAACAATTCTTTGTAAAAATTGAACAATCTTTTAACTGTCCCTATTATTCTAATAGTTCATGAATCACTCAGGTGATTAGTAGTTGAATATTAATTACAATTTTGTTGATTTCAGCCCATCCAGAGATCCTATGTTAAAAGATTACAGCCTCGATAAAGCTTTGGGTCAAATCTGTTCTGATACATATCGAGTCACCATGAGTTGGAATCATTTGATGTCAGCTCACCTCAACAAAACATCTAATGCAGAATATGCAAAAACAATTTAGAGAAACTTTGCATAATATTTTGAAATAAAGTAAGATGGCTGTGAATAACAGAAGCAGGAAAACTGAAGCCAATAGTTGATAGTTATCATTGCTGTGGAGAAGTTAATAGCTAAGACATACCTCCCAAATACATATTAAATCAAGAGCTATTACCATGCACTTGACTCTGAGTGGGAGTGACCAAATGGGACAACGAAACTGGCACTACAGGGTTCCCAAACTATAAATCTTTATGGAAGAAGATTGTCTCATCTTCCTTAGGCAGAGTGGCTGGAAGGAGTGAGAAACCGAACTTTCAGTTAACAACTGAATGCTTAAAACTACCTTATTCAGACTTCCTAATGATGTCTTCTTCTTGTTAGGTTGCTTTGAGTTGGTTCTGATCCACCTCCACAGTGACTCAAGGCACAGCAGAACTAAATACTACCTGATTCTGTGTGCCCCATCCTCACAATCGGTTCTGAGCTTGAGTCCGTTGTGGTGGTTGCTGTGCCAGTTCATCTTGCTGAGGTCCTATCTCCTTTTTCGCTGATTTTCTACTTTATCAAGCGTGATCTCTTTTTGTTGGGTCTAGTTTCTCTTGACTACTTGTCCAAATTGATGAGATCATGTATCAACATTCCTTTCTCTTAGGAACATTCTGGTTGGGCTTCTTCCAAAATAGATTTGTGTACTCTTTTGTTAGTTCATGGTACTTTCAATATTCTTTGCCAGCACAATAATTTAAACACATACATTAGTCTATCTTATTCAATATCCAACTTTTATATGAATATGAAGCAGTTGAAATATCATGGCTTAGGTGAATAGCACGCACGCCTTAGGCCTCAAAGTAACTTTCCTGCTTTCAAAACTCAAAAGATGTTTTTGCAGATGGATGGACTCCATGCTATGTGGCCCTTGATATCTTGACTGTTGTTTCCATGAGTAGTGATTGCAGATGTAAGAAAGACAAAAGCCTTGGCAAGTTTGATCTTTTCTTCATTTCTCATGAGGCTACCCAGTGGTCTCCTTGTGAGGATTTTGGTCTTTTACATTGTGGTGGGGATGGAAATGCAATCTATACTGAGGGTTATAATCCTTGATCTTTACCAGCAAATGCTCCAGGTTCTTACTTTCAGGAAGCAAATTTGTCTCATTTGCATATTGCAGGTCAAAAAGTATTTCTCAAATTCTGATGTTGGATGCACCTTGATAAAATCCAGTTCCTTGGATGATTTTCTCAATATATAGATTTAGTAAGAACGGTGAGAGGATATGCCTTGCAAACAACTTTTCTGATTTTAAAATACGCAGTACTTCCTTGTTCTGTTAGCCCAACTTCCTCTTATTCCACGTACAAGTTATGCCATAAGCCAATGAAGTGTCCTGGAAGTCCCTTTCTTCTCAATGCTCTCCATCATCACCCATACAATCAAATGCTGTGACATAGACAATAAACACAAGTAAACCCTTTTCTGGTGTTCTCTGCTTTGAGTCAAGATCCATCTGATAGCAGTGATATACATTGTTTCATAGCCTTTTTTGAGTGTGGCTTGAACTACTGGCAGCTCCCTGATAATGTACTGCTACAAACATTGATGAATGATCTTCAGTAAGATTTTATTCGCATGTGATATTAATTGTATCATTCTATACTTTGAGCATCATGTTTAGTCACCTTTCTAAGAACAAGTACAGATATACATCTTTTCCAATCAGTTTGTCAAATTCCAAATTTCCTGGCACAGTGCTTCCAATGCTTCATCAGTTTGTTGAAATATTTTTATTGGTTTTCTATCAATCCTGGATCGTCATTTTTGACTAAAGCTTTCATATGGCTTGACTTTCTTCCTACAGCAATACTGGCTCTTCTTCATGTGCTACTTTTTGAAATGGTGGAACCCTGACTGGTTCGTTTTGATACAGTGAATCTATGAATTTCATTTCTTCTTTTGATGATTCCAAGATTATTCAATATTTTACCAACAGAATCTCACTATTGCAACTTGGGGTTTGAATTTTTTCTTTAGTTTATTCAATTTAAGATATGTTGAGTATATTCCCTTTTGTTTTTCTAATGCTTGATCTTTGCACATTTCATTATAATATTTTATTTTGTCTTCTCAAACTGTTCTTTAAATTTATCTATTGAGCTCTTGGACTCTATCATTTCTTCCATTTGGCTTAGCTACTTTACAATTAGAAGCAAGTGTAAGAGTCTTTTCTGACACCCACTTTGATCTTTTCTTTTAAATGGTTTATATTTTCTTCATGAATGATAATCTTGGTCATTTCCCACAGTTCATCCTATCTGTCATTCAATCCATAAAATCTGTCCTTGAATTTCACGTGGGATAGACTCAAGGCTGTATTTCGGCAGTTGTGGAAAACAAAATTGAATTTTCTTCAGCTTCAACCTAAATGTACACATTAGCAATAGACAATGTATTCCATAGTCAGCACTTCACCTGGTTTTAGCTGCTGATATTGAGTTTCTCTTCATATTTTCTTACAAAAGTACTCAATTTGATTTCTGTGCATTAACTCTTGAGAAATCCACGTGTATATTAAAAATATACCTTTTTTGTAAAAAAGGTATTTGCTATCTGTTGGTCTTGCAAAGATCAATCATGCTATCACAGATTAATTTCCGTTAACAACACCGTATTTTTCAACTACTGTTCCTCCTATGTTACTGGCATTGGTATGTCAGTCATGAATAATTATGTTGTATGTTTGATTAATTTTCAACTGAAAATGTTGGGAAAATTCTTCCAGATCTTCATAACTAAATTTCATGGTTGGTGCATATATTTGAAAAATAGTTATATTGGTTGGATTTCCTTGAAGGCCAATTGGTATAGTCATAGACAGCACTACATTTCATGTACAGCTTGAAGTGTTCTTTTTCGTGATAATGCTATGCAAGTCCTCTTGATCTGACATTCCCAGCACAGTCAATTATAACATGTTCTAATTCAAAAAGAACATTTTAAATCACGAATGCCAAGCATATCAATCTTAATATGTTACATTTTATTCTTGATGACTTTTAATATTTATATATTCTTACTTTGTAGATGACAACTTGTGATCACTAATTGATATATGAAGCTGCTTCTTCTCATTTTGAGTTGTGCGCCATCAGCAAATTAAGATCTCAAAGGTTTTACTTCATAGGCTTTGTATCATTCAAGTCATCATCATCATCATCATCAACTCTACTTTGTGAAGAGAGTCATAATTGGAGTCCTTTTTAATAAAGGGGACCATTTTCTGGAACTATCTTCAATAATTTTCTGATTCTATTAATTCAGTCTTTATTATTTGACAATGTTTGATTCTATGAGTAAGGTATTCAGATGCTACTATCTATGAATTGGACAGATGACTGTTTTCTTTGTAGCCAGTGGTTTATCTGGAAACTTTCCTGAAGTCTGTTCAGCTTGAGTGAACCTGCTGACATTTAAAATACTGCTGATTAGTTTTGAGAATCACAGGAACGCACTGAGAGAGTAATCTATCCTCTTACACCCACAGGGTATGCAGGCACAATTGATGGGGAAAACATATAAAGATCACAGTGAAGCCATCCAGTGAAGGAGAGATAGGACCGAAAGTAAAATGAAGGAGTCAGACAGATTTTATGGTAGCACGCTCCCATCCTGGATTGCCATGATCTCAGCAGCCAGGTCTACAAGGAGAGGGGAGGATTTTTACTGTCTTGAGACAAGGATGGGTAGCCATAAGCATGCATATTCAGTAGTGACATGCATCACAAGATGTGTGGTGACCAGAGGAAAAGCTCTGAGTTCGTAGGTGAAGAAAACTAGTACCTATATTGGGGGTAGGCATGATGGGTGCCACTGTAGTAGGAGGTGACCAAAGAATGTCTGTTTCTATAGGGAGTTTGAATCAACCAAGCACTCTTTTTAAGGCAGCATAACTGTTAGGGGAGAAGCTGTGGCAATGATATTTAATGCAGGATAATGTACTTGGACTTTATCTCTAACTTATCAAAATGGTGACTTTCCTACCATGAAATCCTAGTTTTCTAGATACCCTCTGTTATAAGTTAGGGAATGTAGTCCTAGTTATGTTTCCCTCAGTGTTGGTTTTCCAAAGCACACAAGTCACCAAACCGACAAATCGACAGGCAAGTGGTGGACTATTGTCGTAGGCATCAAAATTTTCTACTCTTTAGAATCTTATTGGGAACCTATTATTTAATCATAGATTTTTTTTTTATCTAAGAGTATGTTTAAAAAAACTTTTTATTTTTCTAAATTAAGGTGAGAAATGGATAGAAATGAGTGTGAAGAGAAGAGAGAATGCAACTTATGCTCACTTTTTCATAATGTATTTAATTAACAGTGCCAAAGTAATATTGCTAAGATATCTGGGTTTGAATTTACACCCCCAAAGTATTGTAAAAAACAATAATTACCACATCTGTAAATTTATATGCCCCCAAACTTACCACTATAGACTGTATCAGTTCAAGAAAAGGTAGGTTTACCCTCACATTTTTCCAACATAGTGAGAAAATATTTAAACATTAAAAATATGTCTTTAAAATTTAACATAAACTAAACCATTATCACCAATTATCTACTGTAAAATGAAGACTTTCAAAGAAAAACATTTTCTCAGCATCTAAAAAGGATGCCAAATTATGCACAGAAAATAAGTTGTGTCTTTCCTTATAGAAGACTATTGTTTACAATTTGAAACCATTCACTACAATTGTACATTTATTTTTGGAATAAATTTTATAGCTTTCATTAATATGTGAGGTTCATGAACATAAAACCTGCCTAAACCTAGTTCAACATTTTCATTTCATATACACGGATTCTTCACTAAAACCTAATTCATTTTTAAAACTATAGTTATTGTCTTTCTAATAAGATTATGTGTAAAATTACTAAAATCAATGAGAAGTACTCTAAGACATGTGAAGTCATTGGGCTTTAAGTAAATGGATATTAATAGCTATGTATTTTTAGTTTTATTCAAATAGGACATAAAGGGTAAGCAATTATATCTTTTAAGTTAATTAAAGATATTTTAGAATTACATATGTATATATATATATATATATATATATACTTCTAAAGAGATATGGTTTAAAAGAAGGAAACCTCTAAGAATGTTGAAATCACCTTGTGAGGTTTCCAAAAGTGTGATAATATAATTAAATAAAAAGAAATTCAAGGCGAAATTAAATGTGCATTTTAAAACAAACTAAAAATATTTTCAGCCATAATAATTCTATTTATTATTGACTGAAGGTATGATTATAGATAATTTATTATAAGCTATATTAATTGAGGGACACTGCTCATATTGATTATTTCAATTTCTGAATAAACTAGAAAAAATTCTGGCTTCCCTTAGTTGTATAATAAAATGTTTCCAGCCACTGAATTAAAATGTATGGATTTGCATATTCATTCCTTTAGTTAGATGAGTTTCATTCCAAAATGAGGCATATATGTGTGTGTGAGTACTTATTTCTAAATACATATGTATAAATTAAATATATAAATATATGCAGTTTAAAATTACAGCACAATAATATGACTCATTTTCTTAATGAAAAAATTCAATCATTATGTTTAAATTTTATTCCTCTATTACTTTTTTGTACTTATTTCACGCACTTAATGCAACTGATTTTGTTTACTACTCCATGAATAAACTATATGAGTCAATTAATCCCTTTTCCTACATATATTTTTACTCCTTTGGGCAATGAAAAGGTTTAATGATGTATACTGTTAAGAATATTTCAAGCTACAAATTCCAATCTGCATGATGGCTTAAGAAAACAAATATTAAAATGTACATACCATGAAATACCACATTTGATTTCAAGAACATTTTCATAATGTACATATTTCTGTAAATAAATCAACAATTAATACTTCTTCACAGGCACAGTTTTCCTCTAGTGGACTCATATCACAATTATAGACTTATATCACAGTTTGTCGCTATAGTCAATTTTTATTCCTTATAAGTGAAATATCCCACTATCTTAATGAATCTAAAATAACCAGGTTTTTGCTAGATTGGCTGGGTCAGGCATCTTAGTGGCTTGGCAATGAATGCTTAGCAATCCTCATGATGTGAACTAACACCATATGATAATTTCCATAATGGTATATGCTAGGAAACTATCAGTGGTAAGAAGATTAGGGTGAATGCAACAGATTTCCTCAGGGCCTAGCCCTGATGCAGTGGAAAGTAAGAGGCTTCGGGTGTGCTCTGCTTCCAGTCTAGGTAGACACTGTGGAAAAGTTTGTTTGCACTTAGTCAGGTCTGAATCCTGCATCTAGCTCATCAACCTCTGGATCTCTGGACTTCGATCAATAACCTGGCATATTGCTTGCAGATCTTGGGAGTCATCAGTAGCCTGCCATCTGCACTACTGATGATAGATCTATTTTCATCTGGGGTCTTCCTGAGGATCTTGGGATCAACAGTTACCAGAGACAGGCAAGTCAGTAGAAATATTTAGATTAACACTTGAACTAGGGATAGGGAAACTACATGGAGCTTGATGCATCTACTTCTACAACTGCATAAGTCATTTGATATAAATGTACATCTCGGTATACATAGATGTGTCACTGATTTTGCTTTTCTAGAAAAAATCAGCCTATAAATGTTTTAGTCTGGATTGACTAGAGAAACAAATTCATAGACACCCACATGTGCATAAGAAATAGCTTTATTGCCAGCCACTTAGCTCCTACAGAGGGGCTATAGGGAGGAGACAAGCCAGGAAAGGTACAGAGCAGCAACAATGAAATATGCAACTTTCCTCTAGTTCTTAAATGCTTCCAAGCACTATCATCATCCCATTTCTAACTTACAAATCCAGCTAGACCAGGGGATGTACTGGAGGTGGAAAGAGGGGCAATTCAGAAAAGATAATCCATTTGGGACCAGGACTGAGAGTGATGATGCCAGGAAGGTGGAGGGAAGGTGGAGTAGAAAGGGGAAATCTATTGTAGGGATCAACATATGACCTCCTCTCTGGGGTGTGGACAATGGGAAAGTGGGTAAAAGGACACATCAGACAGTGTATGATGACAAAATAATGACAATTTTTAAATTGTTAAGGGTTCATGGGGGAGGGGGAGGGGGGAGTGAGGGGAATATGGAGGGCTGGTACTGGGGGCCTAGGTAAAAGGAGGATGATTTGAGAATGATGAAGGCGACAAATGTGCAAATGTGGTCTGCATACAATGGATATATGTATTAATCATGATAGGAGCTGTATGAGCCCCCAATAACGTGATTTAAAAAAAAATAGCTTTATATAAAAGAGCAATTGTATGTTGAAAAGATATCCCAACACAATCCTGATCAAGTCTATAAGTCTGATTTAACCCATATGTTGAACACGCATTTATTAAGTGCTCTTTAGACTCATGCAGCATGTGCAATGATGCTGAGTGCATATAGATCATAGGACAGTGGATAGAAGGTCTTGTGGAGTCACTGGCAGTGGAAGCATCTCAATGCTGATGTGGGTATCCATGTGTCTCCTCCAACTCTCTGGATGTCTCAACAGCAAGAAAGGGACAACAGAGAAAGGGGGGTCTGACCTCCAGTGATCTATTTATCTCTGATGCACTTCCAAATGAAGTTATCAGGCTGTGATCTGATTGACAGGCTAAACACCCCTTCACTTAAGTTGACAAAAAATTATATAACTGCCACAATGAGTGTAAATCAATGTTGTTTCTCATGAAAAAATAGATTTCTACTGCAATTGTATGTTGAGTTTTATTAATACTTGATGAATTAAGAGAATGTTTTCCTGTGTGGAATTTATCTTTTATTCAGACATTAAATTATCTTTTGGAGAAATACCTCAAGTAGAATTTCTGAGTTATAAACAATGTACATGTTTAATTTTACAAAAAACTGCTAAACTATTTCTCGAACTGTAGAATTTTTCTATACTGACAGCGATATGTGAGCATTTAATACTATGAATCCTTGACAGCACCTAGCAAGGCTGGGAATTCTATTATCTATTTTTGTTATGCTTTATTTAATTTTTGTTGTTGTTGCTATTTTAGGGGCTATCCACTGGTATCTCAGATGTTTCAGCATTTCTCTGTCAGTTTATCATACTGAAGTGCTTTGTGTGCTACTGTGATGATAGCGGCGATAACAATACTACTTCAAATATCAGCAGGGTCAGTCATAATGAAGGGACTCCAGTGGCTTGTCCAAATTAGGAACAGACAAGGAAGAAGGAATAGACAGTCCACTTCTGAGACACTAGTAACTGAAACTATTATCAAGAGTAACAGAAAATGATCTGATATAATATTGGAAAATAGCTCTCAAGGTAGAAGGGAGTTAAAGTACATTTATGAAAATAGTGCCTCTTCAAAAATAGAGTTATATTTAAGGCATGGTTAAAGTCAAGCTTTAGGAATCTTCATTTGCTGGTGAGGTAAGATTAAAAATGAAAAGACAGAGCTACAAACATCAACTAATATTTAAAACATGTCATATATAAAGTATGAATCAAAATTTTGGAAATTTTCCAAAATGATATGTAATGGAAACAGATCAATGGAATAGGTGCAAGTGAGCGGAAATAGCCTGGCATTGACTATTTTAACTGAACATTGAAATTATATGATTCACTATGCCAAGAAGAACAAATTAAAAAGGAATAGCTGTATCCATTATCAAAAAAGACATTTCAAGATCTATTTTAAAGAAAATATTTTATATGATAATATATCTTTGTGTCTACAAGGAAGATCAATTAAAACAACTATCATTCAAATGTATGAATGAAACATTACATCAAATGATCAGGAAACTGAAGAATTTTACATACATTTTATTTTGATGTTGATCAAATATGCAAGCAATATTTATTGATAGTTACTAGTATTTGGATTTCAAAAGTTGGAAACAAAGATAAAGCATGGCTAGTTGGAAAATTAGGCCTTGGATAAAGAAATTAAGCTGAAAATACCATGGCAGAGTTTTGAAAGTCTAACTCCTGCTTCATTACAAATACTTTATTCAGGGATAAGCCCCGGTGACATAAGTGGTTGAGTGCGGGACTGTGGCCTGAGGGCTTGGCATTTCAAATCCAGTGGTGGCTCTCAGGAGTAGCCCTGGGTAGCGCCCACAACCACCAGAGGGCAGTGATGCCCCCCCGCAAAAAAACAAATACCTTATTAAATGTCATAAACATTAACTCTCTCTGTAGGCCTCTGTGTATACAGGTACAAACAGGTATAAACCTGTCTATAGCTGCCCAAAGAAACATGGAGAAACTCAGTATCACTTGCCAAAATAAGTACAGAGGCTAACTGTGGAATAGACCACTAATTTTTCATATAAAATTTAAATATGAAACTTAAGAAAATTTAAACACGTTCACAAGTGTCAGAATATGTGTATCTCACCTGGATTTACAGCCTGGATTTACACATGGATTTACACCTGGATTTATCTCTACAGCCCATTTGATGTGCTGAACACTACTGATGGGAAACTAAAGGATTTATGAGATGACAATAATATAACTTATAAAGAAAACAAAACTTCATTAAAATAATTTGAACAAAAGGAAAGACCATATTGAATATTGAAATGACTGTAAAACTTGCTCATGAATGTGGAGTAACAAAAGCAACTTAAAAAAATAATAAATTAAAAGATTTAAGTAGGAAAATTTTGAAAGGCTCACCAAAAAGAAAATGTAAATAATTGCTTTTGATTTTTTTTTTGCATAGACCTGGAGTTAGAAAACCAAAAGAGAAGGTGATCAGTATATCTCAATCTGAAATAACTGGAAAAGAATAACTTGAAGTCCAAGCTTCAATGTTGAACAAGTATGCTGCAATGTGTGGGCCGATATTTGAATTATGCAAGCGCCATTAAGTAAGATAGAGAGAATATACAGTCACATGTAAAGAAATTGACTTTCAGGATTTTCAAGAGCTTACATAGGATCTAGAAGAGATGGTATTGAAGGAAGAAATCCAAGCCCTACTTGAAGTGTTAGAAAAAAGCAGCACTCCAGGAATCGACAGAAAAACAATTGAAAAGATTGCACAGTCTGTCCAGTATTGGAAGTACTCGCTAGTCTATGTGAAGAAATTTGGGGAAGAGCTATCTGTGCTACTTACTGGAAGAGGTCTAGAGATGCACCTATTCCAAAGAATGATGATTCAACAGAAAGCAGAAATTATTGAACAAAAGAATTGTTATCAGGTATGAGTACATTTTTGCTGAATGTAATTTAAAAAATGGCTGTAGGAGTACACATACTGGGAATTGCAAGAAATTCAAGCCGGATTCAGAAGGAGATGTGGAAGTAAAGATATGATGCTGACATCTGATGGATCTTAGCTGGAAACAGAAAAAAACAAGTGAAATGTGTACCTTGTATTTCAAAAAATATGCAGACATTCAACAGTGTGGGATTTCCAGGACAATTAATTGTGCACATCCAGAACCTGTACATAGACCAAGAAACAATTCTTGAAGTGAAGCAAGAGGATACTCAGTGATTTAAAATCAGGAAAGGCATGTGTTGAGGTTTGTGTTAGACCTGGTTGACCTCTTCAGACTCATGAACCCACGTGCAATTATAATAGGCCAGTGGGTGCAAACTCATATGGATTAATGGCAGTATCCCTGGCAGCAATCATTCTCAGCTAGCTGGAAGGTGAAGGCGGGGAGAGTGGGGAGGGTTCCAGAGGCCTCCTTATGAGAAAGCCACACCTACAAGGAGGCGCCATCATACTCTGACCTGAGTGTCTGGCTAGACTCCACCCCTGCACTTTTATATATCTTCAAGTTAACATGAAATTATGTAATTACCACAGGGTTATATCATTTCACTGTATTAAGTAAATCTATTAGAGAATAAATAAAAGGATGATCTGAACTAAATAAAGAAGGATATGGAATTATTTTGGGAAGCAGTTTCATAATATTCAGATCCTATAACCATGCTTTCAGTAGGCCAAGTGAACTTGAAGGTACTTGTTGATGAAGATCAAAGACTATACCTTCAGTTTGAATTACAACTCAATGTATAGAAAACAAGAACATCAGAACTGGGCAAATAGATATCATAAAGATAATGGAGAAAAGATGGAAAATTTTAATATTTTCATTTTACTTGGATCTGCAACCAATGTTCATGGGGATAGCAGTCAAAAATCAAACATACTACATTGGGGAAATCTTCTGCCCAAGACCTATTTATAGTGTTACAGAGCAAATATGTCACTTGAGGTATGAAGTACACCTGACTTAGATCCTGGTATTTTCAATGGTCTGACAGACACATGAAAGATAGACAATGAGTAAAGAAGATAACATGATCAATGTATTGAATTATGGTTTTGGTTAAATCTACTGAAATATCATGGTCTACCAGAAGTACAAATAAAACTATCTCTGAGAAAGTACAGGTCAAATTTTCCTTGGGAGGGGGGATGGTTAGACTCTCTGTAATGTAAGATCATTCTCTGCAAAAGGATAGATATCATAATTGGTGTAGTAGAGCATCCATCAAAGAGAGGGAGACCTTAAAAATAGACTGAGATAGTGACTACAATACTGGGCTGAAACATAACAATACTTGTGACTATGATGTAGGACCTGGCTATGTTTTGTTCTGCTCTTCGGAGAGGATCAAAGTAGACTCAAAGGCACCAAACAACAAAAAAGGGTTGAACTTGTTTTCTGAGGACAAATTATGGAAAATTTATTTATGGTAAATTTATTTATTTATTTATTTATGGTAAATAAATTATATATTTATATCACATTGTATTTGCTATCTAGTCCAAACATTATATATAGGATATCTGTCCAAATCTTTCATCACCAGATTTTATTGGGTTTGGGGTTAAGAAAGGGAGGTATATATCAGAAATGTTGGATTTATGACCCTATGATTCAACATCTACCCAACTATACTGATATAGAAGTCAGACATACAGGTCCATGCCTCAGCAGTTAACTCCAAATAGGAAAAATATTTTAAAGAGTTATCAGGATATAGATTACAATATATCCATGAGCACAGGGAAAGTTGGTGAAAGTGCTGGGCTCAATAAGTGAAGGAAGGCCTTTAACTTCAATTAATAATGGAACTATGGCTGAAGTCCAAAAACAGGTCAGAAAAGACCATAGGATTGCCATTGATGAGACAGCTATTAAAGTTGGGATCTCATAAGCTTTGACATTTTCAATTTTAGCTCACATCTTGATATTAGCAAGCTTTGAGCTGGCAGTATACCAAAGGCATAACAAGAAAATCATCTAGCTCAATAGTTGATCTTTCCATACATACTTTAAGCAAGATCAAAGATAATAAAAATGACTATATGGAATAGATAGCAAATAGGCAAAGGAAAGAACAAATCAAAACAGTGTGTTGCAAGTGGATCTGATGGGCCTATTAAATTCAAGATGGATAAGTCAATTCAGGAGGTTGATCATTTTATTGTGTTTGTTTTATTCCAAAGGAATAAAATTTATAAGAATGTCTTGAAGGATGTAGAATGACGTTGGGGCTTATTAAGAAAAGAGTTCCAAGAATCTTGAAAATTGTTTTGGTGAGAAATAAAAATTCTAGAAAGTAGTGCTGAAAGTTGATGCTGTTTCCCCATGTCTTGGCAATGCACCTTCTCATGCTTAGAAGGAAGCAAATGTAGTCGAGAATCTTGTTGGTAAACCTGTCTGCATGGGCCCAACAACTCAGGTCTTTGAGCTTTGACTGCTTCCCACAAGTCAAAGGACATTTAAAAGGAACATGATTTTAATTCCTTAAATTTGCCTAAACTACATTTTTTATTTGAATTGGACATGGAATTCATTGAAGAAGTTGAAAGGAAATGAAAATATTGCCTTCAGAATCATTTCTACCTGGATAGAGAATCTGCAGAGATTGATATTTGTTATTTTTTGTTTAATAAAAGTACCAGTAATTTTTTAGTTGTACTTTTTGACTTACACTCTTATGTCACTATTGTGGTGCTTGGAGTCTTGAACAGGCTTGGAAA
This sequence comes from Nesogale talazaci, assembly GCA_004026705.1. Lineage (NCBI taxonomy): Eukaryota > Metazoa > Chordata > Mammalia > Afrosoricida > Tenrecidae > Nesogale > Nesogale talazaci. Next base: position 124,124 of record PVJH01004309.1, read on the forward strand.
ATGTACAGCAGGAAGATTGAGTTAATTATTGACATTCCCCCACAACACAAGGGTTTCCTCTGCCTGCTCTAAAAATTAGAAACAGCTAATTTGATATTTACAAAATTCCAGTTGTGCTTACTTTATTTGAATTTACTTCTAATGGAGGTTTTCTATTATCTGAAGTGCAATTTTCTTACGTGAATAATCATATCTGTACTTATTTTGTGCCACCTTAATAAATGAATATATTTCCAATGTTATAATGCGAAATACTGTCTTATGAATATAGATTGTCCTAGATTAGGTTTTATAGAGACAATCAAACCAAAGTCTCTTAAATTAAAACATATATTCATACCAAATGTCTTATACTACCATTATATATTACTCAGTTGAAGTTGTAAATATCTTATGAATTATATGTTGACAATAAGTGAGCACTAATGTTTTATTATTTGGTTACATTTTAGAATTACCTAAAGCCAAAGTAATTGCAATTTTATTTTATTAATATTGACAAATGCCTTTTGTTTGCTATAGAAAATATTATAAATATATATGGATATATATGTAACCAGGTCATATTTTAATTTGAAGGCACTTTTATAACATTTTTTATGATGTATAGTTCAATGGTAAATGCTGAATTCTAGATATAAACTTATTGGTCAATTTTACTAATTGGGGAAATAGATAAACACAATAGTTTTTTATTTGAGCATTCATTTATGTTACACTGCTTAAGCTTATCTTTGTGCTTTAAGGAAATTTTCCTCTTTTTCCCCTCTTTTGCAATTAAAATATTAATGGCACCTAATTTTTATAAAACTGTTAATCAAAGTATTTTTAGAGCTATACAATCTATTCATTCATTTGACACACATTCACAGAGGGACAACACTGCGTCAGATGGTAGAGTGCTAAACACGACTGACAAGGCCCTGCCACGCCGATGCTTACATTTTAGAGAAACTGACAGATAATACAAAGAATAAGAAATTCAATCATGTTTAATGGGACTCATAGCATGTTTAGATTCCTCAATACAAGCTGGACTTCAAAAAATATGCCAAGCTAGAAGATGGACAGGGAAGATTCTGGGCATGGAAAATGGTGAACAAAAGCCCAAGGAATAATAATCATACCACATTAGCAATGATATTGAAATTCTAGCATGGAATCAGTTGATTTCAAATTGATTTTGATTCATGACAATTCACATATCTCAATAAAACATGTTTTAATAAATTAAAGTTCATTATTTTGCTTATTTTAATTGAAATTATTTTATTGGGGCCTCTTACAGTTCTTATCACAATCCATATGTACATCCATTGTGTCAAACACATCTGTACATATGCTGTCATCATCTTCTTTTTCAAACCATTTTTTTCTACTTGAGCCCTCAGTGTCAGCTCCTCATGCCCCACCCCTTACCCCAACCTGTCCTTCCCCCACCCCATGTCCCTTTGATTATTACATGTTTTACTTCATTCACCCACTTTTCCAATGTCTGTCCCCTTAGGAGTGGTGGCCATAGATCCATTATCGTGATTGGCTCCCCTCTACTCCCCCTTCCTGCTGCCTTACCCTCCTAGTGTCACTGCTCTCCTTATTGGTCTTGAGAGACTTATTTATTCTGGATTCCCTATGTTGTGAACTCTTATCTATACCAGTACACATGTTCTGGCCTATCCAGATCTGTAAGATAAAATTGGCGTCATGATGGTGAGGGGAGAGGAAGCATTAATGAACTAGAGGAAGGTTGTATGTTTCATCAGTGCTATATCACACCCTGACTAGCTTGCTTCTTCCTTGTGACCCTTCAGACAAAGGGTGTCCCACTGACTATTTAGGAGCTTTGGCTCTCTACCTGATTCCATTGGCACCTCTTGATCACATGGGCTGGGGTGCTTCTTCCTATGGACTTTGTTTCCTTTCAGCTAGATGGCTGCTTGTTTATCTTCAAGCCTTTATGACCCAAGACACTTTATCTTTTGATAGCCAGGCATCATCAGCTTTCTTCAACACATTTGTCTATGTACCTCCTTTGTCTTCAGCAAACATGTCAGGGAAGATGAACATCACAGAGTGCCATGTTCATAGAACAGAATGATCTTGCCTTTAGGGTGCTTTTGAGTGGAGGCCCAATGTCAATCTGCTTCCATAATACTTTATAAGTTAATATATGTACATAGATCTATTCTGCTATCATTGCATAAAATATATATATATATACATACATATAACATGCATACCTGTATTTAGACCTCTATAAATGTCCTTTGCTTCCCAGTTCTTTCCTCTAGTTTCTTTTACTTTCTTCCTGTCCCCCTATCGTGCTCTGCCTTTATTCAGGTTTTGGTAATCCATCTCGGCTACATCACCGTTGATAGGGCACCCCAGCTTCCTGTTCCCTCCTGGCCATCCATGTTAGATCACTTATTCTCCCCTTGTCCATAACTTTGTTGGCATCCCCCTTACCGATGCACTCAGGAACTGTCGCTTCCTTGTTCTCTCCTGCAGATGGTTCATTCCACCTATCTTGTCTAGATAGGCATGCATAGACAATAATACGCTCAAAAACAAAGCAAGGCAAAACATAACAAAAAGGTAAAAATAAATCAACAACAGCTAATAAAATTAAACAAACAAATAAATAACCAACAGCAAAAAAGGAAAAGCCCTTAAACTCTTCCAAGTCTGTCCATTTATGAGTGTTTTGCAGTCATGTCCACTGGGGTTCTATGACCTGGCCAAAAGTCCACCCTGACATTCCTCAGTGACTTCATTGCTTTACCCCCTTTGAACCTCCCCCGTGCACCCTTAGTATTTTACCCTGGTACAGTCTGATCGGATCTGGCACTTCTCATGCATCCTGTCCCCAATGCTGTCCCCTTTAAAGCTATGGGTCAGTGAGGGACATAGGCCTGTCTCATGGTGGGCTGGCCCTGTGGTCCTCCATGTGCACTGGCTGCTCTGAGCTGCAATATTGTCCTCAGGACTTGGTGGACCAGGGAGTGTTCCACTCACTCTTCTTCCCTCTTTGTTTGCTCCTGATCACATGTGCTCCTCTTCCTGAGCTGCAGCTCTGAAGTGCATTCCTTTGAGTGTGCCTGCACAGTTGGGATGGGGGGCCAGTCCCTGTTTCATGCCTGTATGTTGCACCATGTTTTGGTGTGGGTTAAAATCTGGTCCCCTTTCCCCTGTCCTATGCAGATATAAGCAACACCCCCCCGCTTA